>CAUYPK010025725.1:0-40875 GCA_963574355.1 Loris lydekkerianus | reverse complement strand
TCTTCCACCACAGGAATTCGTGACTTGGGGTATGGTGTGTTGACCTGTGAGGAGTCGTAATTGGGGTTAATTAATGACTTCTGCCCCAGTGCAGTGGCTCACGCCTCCAACCCCGGCCCTCTGGGAGGACTACCCGGGAGGGTCTCTTGACCCAGACCCCCATCTCTGCAAGTATAAGAAAATTTAGCCAGCGCTCTATTCAGGGAAGAGGGATGGAAGGATTGCTTAAACCCAGGAGATCGAAGCTGCAGTGTGCTGTGAAGATACCACTATGCTCCAGCCTGGGGGGCAGACTAGCCCCTGTCTAAAACAAAAGCAAGTAAAACTGAATTATGAACAATCATGTTTGAATTTCATGTAATTCTCACAGGTTATGAAATGCCATTTAAGAAATGCAGAAACTAAATTAAAAAAAAAAAAAGAAAGAAATGTCATTATTTTTTAGGGTTGTTAGGAAAGGTGTTGCACTGCAGTGAACTGGTGTGATACTGAGGGAAGAGGCAGAGCACAGTGGGAGCAGAGGAGCTGTGTTCACACCGTTCTGGGGAAATCAAGGTAGTTGGCTATTTCACCCTTGGCCTTTTCAGTGACATGTCCATGTACAAAGGCCAGTCCTGAAAGCAGCAGCAGCCTCCGATGTGAAGGGTAACCAAATCAGTCATTTGTGAGACATTTCTAATTCCTTTTGGTGGTGCTGGACAGGCTAGCTAGTGTGTCTGGGATACCTGAACAGGAGGTTGTTCTGCCACTTCATTTGATGTCCTGCCTTATCTCTTTGGCCATCACCCTGGAGCATCTGTGGTTACTGGACATGAGTGTCCTGCTGGCTGTGTGGCAGGCTGGTTTGCAGTCATATTTAGCAGGTGTATATCCTGAGTCATGTGTACCACACCAGGAACTACCTGGTAAGGAATGATTTGAATCCACATTCTAATTCCACATAGAATGTTTTTTTTTAGGGGGATGGGGGGATCACTGTATTGCAAATAATGTGGTTTAATTCTATGCCTATATACAATATAAGCCTTAGTAGAAAATCTACTGGGTTACGTATATTCTTTTGAAAGCTAATATTTGTGGAGTATGAGAAAACTGACCACTGATAGACCTACGCCAAGTTGAAGTTGTTAAGAATGAGCCTGAGAGGAAGCGTTTTGGGTGACTGATGCTCAGCTCTGTGTGTCAGCATCCCTCCACTTCCTCCTCACTGAGATCTGTCTTAAACTGGCCTGGATGGACCCTGGTGCTTATTCTTGTTTTTCCTGCCTATTCAATTTGAGTCTGGGAGACTGGGGGAGGGAAAGGAGATGCTTTACACTTTGTAACACGTTGATGCTATTTCTAGTTGCTGCTTGAGGAGTTCCTTCCTTGAGCTTAAGTGGATCAGCAGGCAGGAACCTTGCAAACTTCTGGAATTTTGGTGTTAGGCGGAGAAGGATTTACTTTGGATCTGCTTGGACTTGGTATAAGAATTTATTGAAACTCAAAATGTGAAGGGACAACAATTTTGACTCAGTTGATTATGAACCATGTAACTCCTGGCACATTACTAGATCTAGGTGTATATCCTGAGTCATGTGTACCACACCAGTCTTCATGCTTCACATAGCTAATAAGGGGAATTATGTCTTTAAAAAAAAAAAAAAGTGTTTAGCACACAGCCTAACATAAGAGCAGCCAGTAAATGGAAATAGAAATATGGGAGTAAACTGTTTAGTACCAGGTCACAGAACTTGGAAGGCAACAGACATGCAGCTCCTGGGCCTGAAAGAACCAAAATCTGAGCTTAGAACCTGCAGATTTCAGGGTCCCAGGGTCTCACCCGAGAGCTCACAGACCTAGGGTATGGTGCATGGTCATTGCAGTAGTTCTCAACTTTCCTAATCTCCCCCACAACTCTTTAATACAGTTCTTCATGTTGTGGTGACCCCCAACCATAAAATTATTTTAGTTGCTACTTAGTAACTGCAATTTTGCTTCTGTTATGAATTGTAGTGTAAATATCTGTCTGATATGCAAGATGTATTTAGGCGACCCCTGTGAAAGGGTCTTTCGATCCCCAAAGGGATCGCAACCCACATGTTGAGAACTGGTGCTTCAGGGTTTCTGAAGGAAATGCTAGACTGGCTATTCACAGTTATTTACTCACTTTTAAACTTTTTATTACAAAGATTTTAAATATATTTTATGGTAAAGAAAATATACTTCTGACCCAGCTCACACAGTTACTCACTTGTGGCCAGGCTGGTTTCATCTCTGCCACAACCACTACCCTTCCAGATTATTTTGAAGCAAATTCCACATTATTATAGATAATTTTATCCATAACATTTTATTGCATCTTTATTTAAATCATTTCTATATTTTTTTGTTTTATTGGTATACCAGTCTATAGAATTTGCATTTGACAAATATAAATATTTTGGAGGTTGTATACTTACATTTTTTAATGATGATGCATGGATGATGTATGTGCCTGTATAAAACCATTGCTGAGTTCCTGACACTTTTAGGAACAGCTAATATCTTTGCCCAGCAAACTCCTCAGCCTTCCAGATGTAATGCCAGGCTTCTTTTGGGAAACTCCTTGTGGTCTTTCCCTGATCATGCCATCTGGCCTTCGTTGTCATGCCTGGTTTTCCCCACAAGCCATTGAGGGTCATTGCTTTCACAGAGGCCAGCAGATAGTCTGGGTTCACACATTTGACTGCTGTAGCAGGAACTACATCTGCCGCTTGCCCCTGTCCTCTCCCCTTCCACAAGAAGCAAGAGTGAGAAGAGGACAAGGCAAGATAAGCAGATGAGCCATGTATGGGGAGAGGATGGAGAGGAAGAGCTGGACTACTACACTTGTCTTCTGATCAGTTCTATCAGCAGGTGCTCACTGGGGGCCTCTCTGCAGAAAGTGAGGCTGGGTGAGGAGAGGAGTGGTACAGGACAGCCAGTGCCTTCTCCTTAGAGCTCCTGTCTTACCAAGGAGGCTATACCACCTTGGATGGCTCAAGACAATGCAGAAAGAAATGCTAAAACCTGAGATCAAGAGCTCGCTGTGGCTGTTGTATCTAATATTTACAGGGTCAGCAGACAATGTGAATGAAGTGGACTCAGTGCAGGTCTGGGGAGGGTGTGGATGCTGTTGACTGATGGTGCCTTCCAGGGGCAGGCACCATACAGCTTGCTGCCCAGTGGCAATGTGGTCACATGGCTTTGTTTTTCAGAAGCTGGGTATCTTTTTTTTATTTGTTTGTTTGAGACTGAGTCTCACTATGTTGCCCCCGGTAGAGTGCTGTGGCATCACAGCTTTCAGCAACCTCAAACCCTTAAGAAATTCTCTTACCTCAGCCTCCCAGGTAGCCGGGACTACAGGCGCCCACCACAACCCCCAGTTATTTTTTGTTGCAGTTGTCATTGTTGTTTAGCAGGCCCTGGCTGGGTTTGAACCTGCCAGCCTCAGTGTATGTGGCTGGTACTGTAACCACTGTGCTACGGGTGCCAAGCCTGGGTATCTGTTTTTTAATATGTGAAATCTCTTGAGTCTTAAGATGTTAGCAACTAGTGCAGATTTAAAAAAAAAAAAAAAAATACCACCACCATCACCATGTAGGCCAAACCAAATACATGTGCAGGCCTAGTGGGGCCAGAGGCTACCAGTGGGAATAGTCTGGGTTAAGATTATTCAGTGCTTGTGTGTGGGTTATGGGGAAATCAATTTCTGTGTAACCAGGGGACAGCTTTCTGATAGAATAGTTCTATCTACAGTGGATTCCCTTGAGAGATGAGTTCTCTGTTGTCATAATTACTTCAACAGATACTTACGGAATGTTTATTTGGTGCAGCACACTATATTAGATTTGAGATATTCCGTTAATTTCAGATATAACGAATGTCATGAAACAGGAGGTTCTGGGTGGTTAAGAGAAAGTACATTAGGGCTGTTGAACTATTGGGGGAGGGGAGGGATTCTGGAAGGCCTCCCTGAGAAAGTAGAATGAACAGGAGCTGGTTAATCAAAGAGCAGAATTCCCAGAAAGAATTTTCTAGCACCTCTTGGCATGGAAAGATATCATTAAGGTTTGAGTTCAGAGAGATGGAGGGAGGAAAGGGCACAAAGAAGTTTGGAGAAGTAGGCAGAGGTCAAGCTGTGGGGATCCTTCATGTCAGTCAAGACTTGACATGTGGAGATGGCAGGATACTCACCTTGTACTGGCACAAACCGTCTGCAGTTTCTCTCTGTTTGCATGTCTGCTTCTTAACTAGGTTCTCTGCCCTGTTGGTGCCTGAGCTGGGGGCCAGCATATTTGGGGGTGGTGTTCTCTGAGGCGAGGAGACAAGGATCTAGGGCAGTGTTTTTCAACCTTTTTAATCTCATGGTACACTTGAACCTATAGTTCAATTTCCCCAGCATACTTAAATTATGTTGATAAGAAAAAATGAGTGAAAGGAAGAATATATTTATAGGGCTTTGAAATTCTTTCAAAAATAATGAATTTCAAAAATTTTTGAAGCACACCTAAGATCCTCTCATGGCCCACCAGTTGACAATCACTGATGTAGAGAATGCTTGGAATGCAGAGAACTCTGCTGAAGTGATTTAGGGTGCAGATACCTTCAGCAGCTATCAACCACCCAGGCCACTCCATACCTGTGTCCTGCCTCCCCATGTCCACTTTGAGGATGCCCTGCTAAGTGACCTCTCTGGCTTCTGTGGTTGGTCCTGAGGAGCTGTACAGATCCTGATTCACCAGGCCCACCCTAGACATGCTTTTATCCCTGGTCTCTTCAATCCATAGATCACTGGGTGCCGTGAGGACTGGGAAGAAACAGGGAAGTAGTCAGATCTGCTTCCCTCGTTTTGCAGAAACTGAGGCACAGTGGTAAGTGGCTGTTTGGAGATCACACCAGTGTGAAGTGGAAGATTTGAACTCAAGTCTTGGTTTTATGACTCTTGTTTTTCCCATTTTCCCATTGTTTTGAAATGTGAAAGGAAACTGGACTTTCTAGTATACATTCCAGTTTTAAAGAAAGTTTGGCTTAGTTCTTTAATAGCTAAGAACTTAAAGCTGATGGTCTAATTTGATAGCTGACTAAAATTTAAGCTGTTACTTAAATACCTAGAAGTCAGTGAGTCACTTAAGAAAGTTTTAAAAAATCTCAGACTTCCCAGAATATTGTTAAATTTTTAAGGGCAAATTTAAGTGGTTAATAGCTATTTATCATTGTGAACTTGTACCACCAAAGTAATTTTTTTTACTATAATTTAAAAAATCTTTACAGGAGGAATGACTTCAGTGGTTTAGTGTTAGTTTATATAAAAGCAATAGAAGAACATTCTTCTTGTAATTTTTAGGTAAAGTTCTGTTTTGAAATTGGATTTCATGACCTGTATTCCCCTCCTTAGTCATTGGGAGTATAAACTTGTTTTATTTTTTGTGTGTGAAAATAGTATTATTACTTTGGAAGAGTTTGTTTAATTTGATGACACAAATATCATTTGAATGTCTCTTTACCTTGTCCTCTTTTTTTTTGTTCTGAGTTCAAAGGTAGTTTTTCTCTACTTTAGACTTCCAGAGTCAAATGATTTCTGGGTTAATTACAGTTTGGAGAGTTAGTTCTAACACCTAAATACCAGAGAAGGTCAACTGAAAAGTAGATTATGGTTTCTATTTTCCTGGAAATAGTGTGTTGTGCTGTAATTGTAGAGTAGAAGCCAGGGGAGTAAATTCTTATCTTGTACATGACAATGTCTTGGTTTCCTTCCAACCATAATAGTTATTTTAAAGATGCAGTCAAAGTGGGGTGGCGCCTGTAGCTCAAGGAGTAGGGCGCTGGCCCCATATACCGAAGGTGGCAGGTTCAAACCCAGCCCCGGCCAAAAACTGGGGGGAAAAAAAAAAAAAAAAAAAAAAAAAAAAATGCAGTTAAAGCTCAAGACTGAGCACTTTTTCTCTTTTTTAATGTTATTTTTGCATGGAGTGTTTTCGAAGCTCTGGTAGAAGAACAGTGAAAATTGGCAAACCAGTGAGAATGAATCTGAATTTTAATTAGGCTTTGAGTTGTTTCTTCAGAGTGTGGAGACATCATTAGTGATGTGAGTCTTGAAGCATTAGTAGAGACTGACATTTTACTTCAAACGCAGAGAGTGCAGCTGTCCTGTGCAGATAAAAGTTGCCATGTGCTGAATAGCAAGGTGGATTGGTAGATAATTAGCTGTCCCACATTACTGTGGTAAGGAAGAAGCCTGCCAGTCATGGGCAAGAAGGAGGAATTATTAGTGGGAGAAAATTCAAGTGTGTCATAAAGCAATTTGGAATCACTTGAGCTGTGGCAGAGCTGATAAGGTTTATGTTAAGAAAACAACACAAACTGAGTCTAGTATATGAGGACCAACTTTTTCTCTCTTTCTTCCAAAACAACAATCACAAAAACAATAACAATGACAAAACACCATGCTAATTCAAGAGAGGAATGGCCCCTTTTGGCAGCTTGTTTTGCTTCCTCCCTGAAGAAATTAATGATCCATATAAATACACGGAAGCACAGATTCATCAACCCATCCTACTCTGTATATAAAATAACTAACCTGCTTAAAATGGTCTTTGTATTTTCATGTCACTTGGAAATAAAGTGAGAATTCTATAGAGGAAAAGTCACAGAGAAGCTATAAACCCTTGGCAATTATGGTGCTGGGTATAACCGTGAAAAGATATTTGAAATAGAAAATTTGAAGTATATCATTTATAAATGTACATACAGTATTTATAAATGGTTTGAAGATAATTTTTATGTTTCTATTTGTGGTGGAATACATGTGTGTTTATTTTAAAAGATATTCTGTGACCATTACTTTGTTCTGAGAAATTAAAGCTATAGAAAGACCTATTGGGTTTCTTGTTCATCCTCAATCACTTTCTAATTCAAATGAAACTTCATGAGACTTTTTTTTGAGGCTGTCTACTTGGATTGCTTCCTGTGCCTCTGCCAGGATATTGGCCTCCTTTGTCCTAATTTTATCCATTTCTATTGACTGGCTTTCTGTTAAGTCTTTCATGGCAGCCCAGAGGAGATGCAGAAGGAGGCGGGTGCTGCGTTCTGCTCACTGGTGCCTCCTCTGCTATCAGCTGTCCTGGCCAAGGCTGCAGAGATGGTGCCTCCTCTGCTCTTAGCTGTCCTTGCCACCTTCTGCTCACTGATGCCTCCTCTGCTCTCAGTTGTCTTGGCCACGGCTGCAGAGCCAGGTGTGTGCTTTTGGCAGCTTTTTTTGCTTCCTCCCTGGGGGGACTGTTAGTCACAGGGTTATTGCTGCCCTGGGTAGTTTTGAGAGAAAACCTGAAGAACTAAAAATTTTTGTTTTGTTTTTGTAGTCTTGGCTATTTGAACCATAGTTGGCTTCATTTGACCTTCCTGTGAAATGGAAAAATTTTCTCCTTCTGTAATCTTGGGTGGGGGATTAGCCCGTGTTGACTGTGAACCATCGCATTTATTAGATGTGTTTTAAATTTGATATCTCTGGGGTAAATGTAGATTCAGGTGACCATAAATGAGACAAATACATTATTTGCATGTGTGTGTATTCAGATAATAAATGTGAGCAAGAATTGCAGTCAGTAAAAGCATCTTACAGATGAGTTACTAGAATATAAACTGCAGGAAATGGCCCACAGTTATTACTGTGTAGTTCCAGTATGGTGAGTGCTGTCTGTGGCACCTGAAGAGGACTCATAGATCAGGACTATAAGAATTGCCCAGCAGTCTTTAAGAGGTAGACTTTGTAACTTTTTAATAGTGACTATTCCAAAGTTAGCTCTCACTACTGTTTAATGTGTCAATTTCATTACTTACTAAGAAATATCATGGCCTTTTACTTGCTACTAAAGAGCTAAATGTTTTAGAAGAGTCAAAGTATCTGCCACAATATCAAGGGCCTTAGGACTCTAAGCAGACTGTTACATATTCTTTGGTTCTGATATTTAATTTATTCTTGATAGAGAAAGTTAGGCTACATTTAGGAATGTAAAAGATACAAAAATGTGGGTACTTGCAAATTATGTACTTGGAGCTACCTTATTCTAGAAGATAGAATTTATTAGGTTAATTATTTCACAAGTATTTAGAGACAGTGTCTTGTTCCATTGCTGGAGGCTAGAGTGCAGTGACCTCATCACAGTTCACGCAATCCCAGACTTCTGGGTTCCAGGGATTCTCTTGCTCAGCCTCCCAGAGAGCTAGGACCACAGGCTGGAGCCACCTGTTTCATAAGTATTTGTTGAGCACATACCACTACACGTAGGCATTGTGCTTGGCTTTGAGTTTAAAACAGATAGACGTGGTCCCTATCCTGATGGAATATTCAGCCTGCTAGGGGAAATAGACTCAAAAAAATCATAAATAAATACAAATTGTAATTTTTGAGTAATGTTATAAAGGAAACATGGGCCTTTTAGAAAGAGTACCGAGAAGACCCTTTAGAAATGTGAGACAAACGTGTCATTTCTTTGTTGAAAGCTTTCCATGTCAGAAGGTTCCCGACCTACTCAGAGCAGAGCCCCGACTGCCGCAGCCTTCACAGTCACTGCCACCTGCACTCTCTTGGCGCCCTCGCTGCGCAGGTGTCTTGGGGGCGCTCTAGCACAGCTCTGCACCCACCTTTGTCCCTTCTCATTCTGTCTCCTGCCCTGTCACACACCTTCACCTTCCTCAGGAAACGTTATGTTCACTGCTGAGTTACGGAAGAACCGGGCTTGGCCTCTGGGATCCCTGGTAAACTGGAAGTGGGCGGATAGGAGTGAGTGGACAGGGAGGAGCTAAATAGAGGAGGGCTGGGGCTAGCATAAGGAAGAGGAGCCAATCCGAGGAGGGCTGGGGCTAGTGGAAGGAAGAGGAGCCAATCAGGGGAGGACCTGAGGGTAGCAAACGAAAGAGGAGCCAATCAGGAGTATTGGGGGCCTAGCATTCCAACAGAGGGAGGAGCCTCCTCAGAGGCTTTATGGACTCCACTGAGCCATTAGCGCCTGTGCCAGCAGCAGGTCGTTGTTGTGCAGGCGTGGTCAGCGTCCAGCTCCTGGACAGGTTTCTCTTCCCAGACTGAAGCTCTACCCCCAAAACAACTATGCTCCCTCTCTCCAGCCCCTGGTAACCACTATTGTACTTTCAGTCTCCATGAATTTGCCCTCTTAGAGTGTCTTATGTAAGTGTAATCCTACATTTGTCCTTTTGTAACTGACTTATTTCACTCAGTGTGATGTCTTTAAGGGTCGTCACTGGGTAGCAGGCATCAGAATTTCCTTCTTTTCTAAGGGTCACTATTATTCCCCAGTGTATTACTTTTTTTGTTCATTATCAGCGGACACTTGAGTTTCTACAATTGGGGCTCCTGGTGACTGTGGGTAAGTCCCTGTTTCCAGTTCTTTTGGGTATATATACTGAGAAGTGAAATTACTAGATAATGTGGTAATTCCGTGTCTGATTTTTTTGAGGACCTGCCATACCATTGTTCACAGTGGCTGGACCATTTTGCATTCCCACTAGCAGTACACAGGGGTTCTAACTTCTTCACATCCTTCATAACACTTTTTAAAATATATATAATATCCATCCTAAGGGTGTGAAAATGTGTACATTTTATTTTGGCATACAGTTGTGTAACCATCACAGGGTAGATACACAATGGTATTATCACCCCCAAATTATCTGGTGCTGCCCCTTGTAGTCAATCCTTCCTCAGCCTGAAACTCCTGATATATTTTCCAGTCCGTTGTCTTGCCTTGTCATATGATGGAAGCATTTTGCACCTGGCATCTTTCACTTAGTATAGTGCATATGAGATTCAAACATTTGTTATGTATTGGCAGTTCAGTCCTTTTATTGCTGACTACTATCCTATTGTATAGATGTACCATAGTTTGCTTATGTAGTCACCACTTAAAGAGCATTTGAGTTTTTTCCTGTTCTAAATCTGTTAAACATTTATGTACAAATTTTAATTTGAATGTAAGTTTTCCTATTTCTAGGTGCAGGGGATTACTGTCATATGTTGTGTATGTTAAACTTTATTAGAAATTGCTGGTGTGTTTTTCAAAGGGCCAATATCATTTTGTGCTCCCACCAGCAATGAGTGAGAGCCCTGGTCATTCCATAGCCCCAGCAGAACCTGGTTGAGGCAGTCATTTTAATGTTAGTCAGTGTACAGTGAGATCTTATTGTGGTTTTAATGAACATTTCTCGGATGAATAATGATGCTGAGCATTTTTTCATGTTCCTATTTGCCATTAATGTATCTTTTGGTGAAATGTCTTTGCGTATTTTTAAATTGAACTGTTTCTTTATTGTTGATTTAAAAAAAATAATTTGTGCAATTTAATAAATTTAATAAAAATTATTAAATTTGTAGAGTTAACATAATGACCACCACCATCAGGTTTTATCACATTTCCATTACCCCCCAAATTCCCACGTGCCTGTTTATTGTTGACTTTTGAGAGCACACATGTATATATTCAGAGTACCAAATTCCACTACTATGGATTGATTTTTTTTTTTTTTTTTTTAAGAGACAGAGTCTCACTTTCTTGCCCTCGGTAAAGTGCTGTAGTGTCACAGCTCACAGCAACCTCCAGCTCTGGGCTTAAGCAATTCTTTTGCCTCAGCTTCCAGAGTAGCTGGGACCACAGGTGCCTGCCACAATGCTCAGCTGTTTTTTTTTTGTTGCAGTTTGGCCGGTGCCAGGTTCAAACCCACCACCCTCAGTATATGGGGCTGGCACTCTACTCACTGAGCCACAGGCACCACCACCCTTTTCTTGCTTTTTTTTTCTTTTTTGAATAAGAGTCTTACTCTGTCATCTTGGGTAGAGTGCCATGGCATCAGGTTAGTTCACAGCAACCTCAAACCCCTGGGCTCAACCAATCCTCCTGCCTCAGTCTCCCCAGTAGCTGGGACCATAGGTACCTTCCACAATGCCTGGCTAATTTTTTCAATTTTTAGTAGAGACAGGGTCTCACTCTTCCTCAGGCTGGTTCCTGTGTTCAAGTGATCCTCCTGTCTCAGCCTCCAGGAGTGCTGGAATTACAGGCGTGAGCCACTGCACCCAGCCTTGATTTTCTTTCAAGTGATTGTTCTTAGGCAGTGGTTCTCAACCTGCCTAATGCTGTGGCCCTTTAATACAGTTCCTGTGGGTTATGACCCACAGGTTGAGAACTGCTGTTCTTAGGGGAAATTTGTTTTCATTATTTAAATAATAATGACAAGCAGGATTAGAAAGAATAAAGTGCAAGGGCTGACTAGAAAGTATCTGGCCATGTATTGTGAAAAATGGAGACATACGTGGCTGGATACTGTCTAAACAACTCTCATATAATCCGGATGTATAAACATCTTCAAAAGAGAGTTATGGATTTTGCAGTTCTTTTCATCTAAAAACAAGGTGTTGTTTAAGATTTGGGGTTAGTAAAAAGAAAAAGATTTGGGGTTAGTGTGCCCTGTGTAGATTCTTAGACTTAGTTCGTCTGTTAGGAACTATAGTTCCCACTCCTTGGAGAGCTGGGTGCCCACTGCTGAGTAGAGTTAGGGCCTTTTTGTGAGAAGTACATGTTTAAACATGCAGCAGTGAAATAAAGAGAATTGACTGCTTCTGAGGAGATAAAGTAGGTTAAGGTGGCATTCAAAGAAGGCCTGGTGGGGAGCAGATGCTTGAGCTGAGGCTGGATGGCTGAAGATGCCTGGAGCAACCAGAGGGAATCTGGGGGAGCCAGGAGCTCCCTGAGAGGAGGGCAAAGAAGGAGGAAGGGGAGCAGATGTGCCCACCATGGAGACCAGAGACTGGATTTAGTTCTAGCTGTGGTGGGAAGCCCTTGGAAGGTTTCAGGCACAAGAATGACAGGTTACTTTTGCCTTAGAAGAGGTGGGCTCCATTTCTTTTCTTCTGCTTTTTCTGTTGCTTTCTTGGCTCCATCACCCTCTGACTGTAGACTTATTCTCAAGCTGGCTTTGCTGGTAATAAAATGAGTGTGGCACACCCAGGCTTCCCAGAGATACATCACACTCTTCAGAAGAAGAGCACCTCTCTTCCCCACTCTCCGGAGGACCTCATGGCATACAAGAGGGTGGGATTGCATTGGTTTATGCCAGACAGGACCTACTCTGAGAGCCTGGAGCTTTAGGATTAGGTTGGTCCCACATTTTGTGACTGCTACATGATCTGGTGATTGGACAGCAGAGAGAAAACACTGTCGTTCACTACAGTCATCACTGTCACCATCCCAGTGGCAGTACAGTGTGGGAAGATTGTGATGATTTTGGCTAGTGTCTTAGTTATGTTGGACTCCCCTGTTTAAAAAAAAGTTAGTTGTTTATTTACATAGCACCTGCCATACCTAATCTCAGCAGAGACATGAAACATAGGAAGTGCATGATAGTGTATCAACAGTGACTGTCTAGGACTGCTTAATCCATTTGGTTAGTAGAAGAATCTGAATCACTTAGTTTAGAAGACAATTTTAGAATATAATTTTAACTTTGTGAGGCAATTCTGGTTTGAAATTGCCCATTCAAGTGACATTTACATTTTATTTTATTATTATTATTATTTTTTTTTTTGCAGTTTTGGCTGGGGCTGGGCTTGAACCTGCCACCCCTGGTATATGCGGCCGGTGCCCTACTCCTTGAGCCACAGGCGCCACCCTACATTTTTTTCTTTTTTTTAGAGACAGAGTCTCATTTTATCGCCCTTGGTAGAGTGCCTTGGCATCACAGCAACCTCCAACTCCTGGGCTTAGGTGATTCTCTTGCCTTAGCCTCCCAAGTAGCTGGGACTACAGGCGCCCACCACAACACCCGGCTATTGGTTGTACTTTGGCCAGGGGCCGGACTCGAACCTGCCACCCTTGGTACTTGGGGCCAGCACCCTACCCACTGAGTCACAGGTGTCACGTGACATTTGCATTTTTATAAAGATAGTATTACGGATACATCTTAATAACTTAATGTGTTCTGGACAAAATCGGGTTTTAAAGCACCTGGTGGTAGATACTTCATAATTTGTGTTTTGCAAGTTTCAAGTTTTGTGACCAGTCTCTATTTGCCCATGTCTAATTTCTTGTTTAGCTGTGTGTGTTTGTGCCATGATCATGACATTTAGAAAAGTTACAAATAGAATTGCTACATGATGTGCTTTTAAGTAGCCTGAAGTTCACTTAGTCATTGAAACTAGGTAGTTAATATATTTAGTAGTTAATATATTTTTAAATGAACATAAATACAAATTTTATTGGACTTTAATAAATGATTTATTTTAAGATATTTACAGTTGCTCATACAATTAGCATTTATGTTGGGTAGTTATTGAGGGTTCGTTGTATGGAGAACTTCATTATGACATAGTAAAATATTATTTAGGAGTTAGAGTATGAAAGGTATCTTTTTTGAGTTTAACCTTTGCCTCCAAATTTGTCTTCTACTTGATGCAAATCAAAGTTATTACAGGTCTTGCATGTAACATGGTGAATTTCTTACTCAATTCTCATTTAGCATTTTTCCTAATAAATTACCAATGTAAGGTATTGTAGTGCCATTTTTCAAAATATCTGTCATTGAATGAAGAGATGGGAAGTCTGCTAACACAACTGCAGACTTTTTTCATCTTTCTTTTTCAACACATTTACAGTATGCCAAGCCATCTGCTTTATTCAGTGGAGTTAGGTGTTTACAGTTCATTAGAGTTTGACTTTTATACAATGGTTCCCTTACTTGTCAGAGTTGGATCAAAGTTGTGTAGACAGTGGACTGTTCTTACTTTTGTCATCGCACTAGAATTCTATAAATGCTTTTTTCCTTAAGGCATTCATATCACTGTATAATACCTTTACAACTTACAAGTGATTCTCATATTGAAACAACTTAGCCAAGAAAGCTAAGTAAATCTTTTTTTTTTTTTTTTTTTTTTTTAATTTTGTGCGACAGAAGTCTCATTTTGTCACCCTTGGTAGAGTGCTGTGGCATTGTAGCTAACAACAACCTCAAACTCTTAGGCTCCAGCGATCCTCTTGCCTCAGTTTTTCATTTTTAGTGGCGACAGGGTCTCTTGCTTAGGCTGGTCTGGAACTCCTGAGCTCCTATAATCCACCCCTCGGCCTCCCAAGGTGCTGGGATCACAGGCATGAGCCACCACACCAGTAAATAATCTTTCAGTTAGCATATGCCAGGTATTCTTATGGATTGTGAAGACAGAACAGGCACCCAAATGGCCCTGTTTTCTTGGAGTGGACATTCTTCTGGGAGATAAGTTAGTAAGCAGGCTGGGAATAGCAGGGGTGAGGTCAGGGAAATATTCCTAAGCAATGGTCAAGATTTTTGCTTGATGAATGCGAATGGGTCCTGGAGGACTGTGTTTGAGGGATAAACTCCTTCCATCTTTCCAGGCTAGTCTGTCCCCAGGGTATTTCTTAATCAGTGGCATATAAACAATTTCTATGTTGATTCTGCCTCCTAATGTTCCCTATAAAACTGCAACTTATTTATTCCTTTCTTATTTATAACTGTGTGGCCAGTTGCTCTGAGACTTTCCTTCTATCTCTAATCTCCCAGGTTACCTGGCAGGAATACTTACCTTTGCAGGCTTCATGTATGTACTTTTAGAGGAAGAGAGAGTCCTTCAAACTGAAAGCCACTTTTAAGTCATGTGGAGACCTTTCCTAAGAGAGACATGGGAGAGAGATGGTTCTGGCCATCCCAGCCTGCAAGGAGTCTGACTTCTGAAGCTCATTTCAGTGTGGAGTTTGGAACAATGTTCATGGGGCAGGGCATGGAGGGTGGCGGGGGTGAGGGTGGGGGAATATGTTTATAAAAGCAGATCCAGTTCTGATGTCAGCTCACAAAGAAGTTTCTTTAAAGAGACTTGGATTTTAATCAAAGCTCTTTCATTATCTTTCTAAGCTTCAGACTTTTCAGTATAAAAATAGGAGCTATGTCCATGCTTATTCCAGAGTTAAGAGTTACGATCTGTGAGGATATTTAACGTGATGACTGAAAGCCAGAGGTCTCAGTATTAGCTTTTTCTTTATATGAAAATAAAAAGAAAGGTAGGTACTTCAAAATTTTATGTCTACCCTAACTTTTAGATTTTGAACAGCCAAGAGAATCCTGGGTATGTGGGGCTGATAAGTGACAAGGATAAGTCCGCTGTTATTAAGGGCAAGGAAAAGGAAGTGTTCCAGTGTTACAAGCTGCCGTGTACTGAGCATTTACTGTCTACCACACAGTGTTACAAGCTGCTGTGTACTGAGCATTTACTATCTACAACATACGACGCCAAGCACAGGTTAACTCTTGGCTATTGTTACTTAACTCAGACATGCCCAGTGGACCACATTGATTGCAAAAATGTCTTTTCATAATTGTTTTAGCCAAAGGGAGTGATACAAAGGCACCTAATTTTCTGTGGCTGAAGGTTTTACACAAATAGCTCAGCCTGGGCTCATGACTACTCCTTCCCTGTTCTTTCAGCTTTGCCCCTGTCCATCATTCAGAAATAACTATTTGGGGACATTTTGCCTGTCACTTATCCAACAGTTCTCAACCTGTGTGGGTCACGACCCACAGGAACTTTATTAAAGGGTTGCAACATTAGGAAGGTTGAGAACCACTGTACTATTCAGTTTCAGCCCAAAAGGAAGATGTTTCTCAAGTTCCCAAAGGTAGCAGTAAGCGCTGTGTGGAGCTGCAGGTCTAGCTGGGTGTGGTGACCTTCTGAGCTTGATCCTCCTGAGCCCGGTGTCCTCCTGGGCCTTGTGACCTCCTGGGCCCCGTGTCTTCCTGGGCGTGGTGACCTCCTATGCCTGGTGGTGTCCTGGGCACAATGTCTTCCTGACATGTCTCCCTAGGACAGTGGTTTTCAACCTTTCTAATGCCACGACTCTTTAATGTAGTTCCTCATGTTGTGGTGACCCCCAACTATAAAATTATTTTCATTGCTACTTCATAACTGTAATTTTGCTACTGTTATGAATCATAATGTAAATGTCTGATATGCAGGATGTATTTAGGCAACCCCTGTGAAAGGGTCATTTGACCCCTAAAGGGGTTGCGATCCACAGGTTGAGAACTGCTGCCCTAGGATGTTACATAATAACTTAAATGATGGGAGGCTGTTTGATCCAGGCCCAGGATTTGCTTGCTATAGGGTTTTTGTTAATAGAAAACACACCTCTGGGAAGAGAAGCTAAAGCTCTGCTTCTTCCCCTGTCAGCCTCAAACTCTTGCCATTTATATCCAACACTCATCGGGAGAGAAGGCCAAATGAGTGATCTGTGCTGGCTACCTCTAACAGCCCCACTCTAAACTTGGCCTTCTTTCCTCAAGCTGATGAGTTTCATTGTCTCAGGGGATGTGTGACATCTGAGGTGGGAGCACATTTTGTGGTGGTGATGCTTTGTTCCCATCTGATGGGTCTTGTCTTGCAGGAACAATTACCAACTTGCACAAGGGCCCTGTGACTTGGCTTCAACAGACCTCAGTTTCTTTAGCTATAAAATAGGGATTTTGCTACCAGTTGTAGTAAAGACCAACAGCAAAAATTTGTACATACAGAAGTGCCTTGTATGGTACTTTTCAATTAATGACTGTTTATTCCCAGGAGAGGTCAACAAATGGTGGTGGGCCCAGGTGCAGAGCAGCTAACTCTTTACAAATGTGGGACTGAAACGTCCTGCTCTTTCATTTTCAGTATTACCTTCAACCCAATGGGGTCCTCCTGTAAAAAAATTAAAAGATAAAATGTAGAAAAACTTTGCTTAAATGATGTTTTAAAAGTAAATAATTAAACCTGTCTTATAAAGAGACTGGTATGATATGAGTATAATATTAATAACAGCTTAAATTTGTTGCCTTGCTTTTGAGCTTGGGAAAGGGTTGCTCTCGGATGGTCTAAACTAGAAATGTTTAATCCATGAATGTTAAGGTCCCTCTGTATAGTAGCCCAGAGCAGTGGAAAAGAAATGCCTTTCTTTAAGCACTGTTTCCTCTCCCCCCCCCCTTTTTTTTATTAATAACCATTGATTGTGAGATCCAACTTTTTTCTGGGCTGGAATCATGCTCCACTTGGTTTCCTTAAAACATCTTTCATTGGTTTTCTTTGTGACTAAAGAAACTCTGGAACTCCCCTAAATATGTCTCCATGAATTTTAAAAGACAGAATTTTTTTTTTTTTTATTAAGGAGTTTGGAATAAAAGATAAAGAAAAAAGATTTTATTTTCATATAGGTAGCACGATTCATTTGGAAAAAGTGGAGGGCTGAAGAAGATAATCTATGGCTGCAATATAGAAAAAAATCTGTATTTGAGGATGTTTTATCCTTAGTGAAAGGCTCCTGGAATCTTTGCTGCTGGAGGAATAAGGTTATTTTTGTAACTTGAGAAAAATATAGGGAAGTACAGGAAGGCTTTATTTCTATAGTATGCAGTTGGGTTCTCCCATTTTTCTTCTTAGAACATGCCTTTGTGCAGCAGTTCTGGTGTCTGTCCTCCTTTCCAGCCTTTTCAGTATGTCTGTTAGTGATCGGGCAGCACCCAGTGGGGCCTGGCCACAGGTCCACAGCCCAGTGAGCTGTCCTACTCACAGTATCTCTTGGTGGAGACATTTACCTTATACCTTCTTCACATGGCATACAGAAACAAGCTGCTTTTTGACAAGACAGTATCAGGTCCCTGGTGGCACTGTGCCGTTTCCTAACTTAGTCTGTAGAGTGAATGTCTTGTAGGGGCTGCAGTGCCACTGGGCTTGTGGTATGTGACCTGGTCCTCTATCCTTGGGCACAATGTCACCATCAGGGCCATGCTTGCTAGCCTGGTACGTCCAGGAAGGCACTGTGAAGAGAACATAGGTTTATCCTTGAGGCTTCAGCTGTAGCATCACCTTCTCTGGAAAGTTGTTTCTGTTTTCTTACACCCACACCTGGGTTGCCCTTGTGAGGTGCTTAGGGTAGGACTGTCTGCTTCCCTGAGACCTCAATCCCCGCATTAGTGCCCAGGACAAGAGTAGGCCCTCAGGAAGTACTGAAAGAAGGAATGAATCTGAAAGGAAAAACTTGGGGTCCCACCTAATCTTTCTGTCATATCTAACAAGATATATCTAAAATCCTTTTGTGAATTATGAAATAATTTGCATATCTTATAAGAGGCTGGGAATACTTTGTTATTGTTTTGTCTTTTTGATGGCTGGGTAAATGAAAGGACAATCCATTTATTACTATGGGTGAACTTGCTCTTTGTGCAACTTTCATTTTCTCCAGAAGGAATTAATCATGAAGAAATAATGAGGTAAAAAGTTTAATCATTCATGAAGCCAGCAATAGCCCATGAGTGGTTTAATAAGTTAAGTATATAGTTGAGCACCTCGCTTACGTATTCTGAGAAGATGTATCATACATTTTATTGGAAAATTACTTGTTATGTTTGTACTTCCTACTTAGATTTGAAAAGTAGTGTGTGAAAGGAATTGCTATGCCTGTCTTCTTATGACTTCTAAGGAAGGGATATTTGGAAAGTGGCCCACAGCTAGGCAGTGTGAAAATGCCGGTGTAGGAAGGGATTGTGCGGATGCAACCTGCTCAACCCAGGGGCTGCTGCGGCCTCACTGGACAGTTTTGTCTGTACCTCCTTTTCCTCTGGGAATAACCAGGGAGTGAGAGGCCCCCTGCCACTAATTTTAAATCCTCCCTCCTCCCTGCCACACACACCTTTTCTCCTCTCTGCAGTGGATTTACACACACTTTGTGGCGCTGATTTAGTGAGCTTGTGGTCCTCATAATCTCCTTACAGAGTGCATGCACATAAAGGGGACCCATTTAATAGACATGGCTCCTCGGTGAAAGAATGCTTTGTGGACAGGAGCCTTTGTGTGCTTCCCTCTCTGCAGTTCCCCGGGCTTCCCAGTCTCTGGACACCAAATGGACCTGCCCAGGATAATGGGAGGAGGCCAACACGGGGGTGTGTGGCCTGTCGTCTGCCTCCAAGTCTCTTGGGGACTTTGCATTTGCAATGAGGGTCCCACTACCCAAAGCTTCAATGAAAGTAGATCACTTTGAGTCCCCAACAATGGCAGCTTCTTATCCTCTTAGTTAATGCATTATATAACTTTCTTTTAAAGTTAATGCATTATATAACTTTTCTTTTAAAGCAGGTAGGGACTTGTGAAGTGGGATTATGGTTCTGGCTTTGCCTGGTAAGACACATAAAATATTCTCATCTTTGGTAACCATCTCTTCTTACCTCCCCCCTCCATTTTTTCTTAATTTGAAAGAAATTTTCACATTGATAGATGTGGACAAGTCGAGTTGTGCTAGTGACATATTGTGAGCATTGTCACAGATGGGATTTACTTATACTCAAGTTGCCTAACAACATCCCAAAGCTTTGTCAGACAAAGAATTTGCACTTTCTTTTGCTTCACTCTGGAAATTGAATCAATCTCTTTTCTTCAATCTCTTCCATTTGGAAGCTGGTTTTATTCATTACCTGTTACCTTCTGGTGAAACACAAAAGTTGTGTCTCATGGGGTTCCTTTAATTGCCAAGAAAGAAAAAAAAAACCTCCTAAAGACAACATTGTGTTGGTGAGTAGGACTTAGAATAGGGGTTGGTTTTTTAGCACCTTTTATGACCAGGCTTTGTGCCGATGCACAGCTCCTGGCTTCAGAAAGAGCCAGAGACGTGTCCCTGATTTGAAAGTCACAAAGCTGTGGAGCTGGCATTCAAACCCATGTCAGCTTTTGCCTGAGCACTTAGGTTGGTTACATTAATTGATCCGCCATTTAATGGCCCCATAATATTTGTTGTATGCATAAACCTTGTTTCTTTGTGTAGGGACCTCTAAAGAAGCAGTTTTCAACCTCTGGGTCGAGACATACAGGAACTGTATTCAAGGGCCACGGTATTAGGAATGTTGAGAACCACTGCTCTAGAGAATATGGCCATGGATTATGAGAGAAACTGGAGTTAGTGTAGCTCAGTTAGCAGGAAATCCTTTACAGATGCAGCGGCTAAAAACACATTTGTTTAGATCCTCCGCTCTCCCAAGTAGGCACATATGTGAACCTCTTCACCCTGCTTGGAGAGAATGGCAGGCATGTAGAAGGAACTTGGAAACTGGAAATGAATACAAATGTAAAATACTATTTTCATTATTAGGTTAAAAAAAGAAAGAAAATCTGAGGACAGATACTAAATTTCAATCTCAGGTAAGTTTTATCATAAGATACAGTGTGTATCCTATATTTCGGAATTACTTCCTAATGTGTTAGGAGAAGCTGTCCTATATAATGTGTGTTTATTTTTTCTTATCGATCTCTGTTGTAACACAGAGTGGTGATGACTGTGGCTGTGCTCTTAGGACTCTCACCCTCCCCTGACATAGCACACGGTGGTGGTAGGGGAGGTAACAGAGCGCAGGGTGGGGTGTGTGTGTCCTCAGCACACTTGGTCTGTCTGCCTGGACTGCGTTTGCTGGATGCACATTGTGTGCTGTTGCTTGAGGGAGAGATGGGAAGATAAGACATGGGTGGACAGAAGGAGCCCAGTACACTCCCTTTTTACTTGACTCAGAGCTAAGACAGGCCCCCATGCCCCACCCTTTGGTGCTTTTTGAGCTTAAGTTTCAATAATGAGTTTTCAAAGGGCCCTGAGCACCAAAGTTCTCAAATTTCTGTCTCAGCCTACTTATTTTTCCACAAACTTATGGCTGTGTCTCTCTCCAAGCTCCCTTTCATAAGGAAATAGAACAAAAGTTGGAATATCTAATCCATTAAAGGAAAAAAGAACATGTATGGACTTTTCTCTGTCTTTGTTGGCTGGGGCCTTGGGAGCTATATTTCAGTCTTGGTATAATATGTTTGAGTAGCTTTGAATGGCCTGCCAAAAGCAAGAGGGCATTTAGAACCTTTGCATTTTATAATGATTTTTTTGTTGACCTGGCTTATGTTCCAGCAGGAGGGTATCTTAGAACATGGGTGGTGGTAAAAGTGACTTTTGATGTTTAGTGCTTATTTCAACTACATTAAGACCTCTCCTTTGAAAATATGTGGCACATGTGGGTCATTACAGAACTTTTGAGATAGCTGTGTTATATCCATTATTTCACTTCTGAGTAACACAGGGGTTGACAGCGCCTTTCTGATTCATCTAGGCAAGTTTCAACTTGCTCTGCTTACCAGTGTTGCTAGGAGGGCTGCATTTGTTTCCTTCCACGTGTATTTTATGTTTGTTGATTTTTGTGTATGTCAGAACTTCCATAATGACCCACATATGGCACTTCTGGTTGTAGGTCAATACTATGAGAGTGTCAGATTGTGCAAAATTGCCCAACTTTAGTCCTGTTAAGTATTCTGGTTGCCTTTTATCTTATTAGCAGCTGTAGTATTTAAGTTCAGCCAACCTAGAATATTATTTAGTAAGTGATGTGTAGACTCCAGGAATATCCAGCAATGTCAAGGTGGGGATGATGACCTGTATCTGGCTCCACATGTGGTGGGGCCTTCAGCTAATCTCTGCCTTCTCTGATGGAATTTCCTTTTATAATCTACTAAACACCCTTCCTTTATTTTTCTAGGGTTATGTGCTGATTTGAATTTTCCTTGTCTTTTGTAGCTAACATTTAAAGTTCTTGTCATACTTGAAAATTGTAACTTGTGGAATCCACTGACTTTGAATGAAGACAGAGTAGACTACAGTTTGAATCCTTGTTCTGCCTAACAAGAATCTTGGCAGTAGAGACAGTGCACTGAGGGTTGGGAGTAAGAGCCTGTCTCTTCCAACTGAGCCAGACTAGAACAGCTTTATTTATGGGTCAGTTTATGGGTCGATGGGGTCACATGACGTAGATGACCTTCCTCCGGGACAGTGGTGCCTGCAGCCCAGTTTCCTCAAAACCTAGATTCTCCCTGGAAGTTGCCTCAAATAAAACAAAACAAAAGAAAACCCTGAGCTTTGGCTAAGTGGTTCTCTGTCCTTAAGGTTTCCACGAAGAGAACACTTTCAAGATTAAGGGTTTTAGCTGCCATTTTTAACCTGAGGGTCTTAAGATTGATGTTTCAAAGCAGGGTGGGAATTTAGTCTTTTATATATATATAAAAAAAAAAGTTGTATTTCTTTTTCTTCAAAAAATGTAATCAGCTTGGCTAGTAATTATTTATTACCTTTCCAGTAAAGACTAAGAAGAAGAAATAGTCTACTTTTATAATGCTTCTATCCCCTTAATAGAAGACAGAGCTTTTTTCTTTCTATTAGCCAAAAATGCAGGGCACTGGTCAGCATTGAGTATCCATTCATTCAGCCAATATTTGTTTTTAGCCCCTCCTCCGTGCATTGGGAAGTGTGAGGACAGATGTAGAAGAGGACACAGGCTGCCACCTGCTTTCTGGGGTGCCGGGGATCCAGCCATCCTTAATTCCAAAGTCTCACTCTGGTTACTGGCAGCTGGTGAGGATTGTAGGGAAGGGAGAGGGGACTTCAGAGTTGGGGAAATGTGGGGCACGAAAATTGAGGATATCTGGACCCATAGTTTGGGAAATACTCGAGAGAGAGGTGGGGCTCAGTGAACAGGAAGCCCTGGCTTATTTTCCGGCTTACCAGGGCCCAGACTAAGCTCAGATGTGGTGTCAGACTCAGGGACAGGCTGTTAGGCACTCCTCCTTTCTCCAGAAAACCTTTCCTCATTCTTCTAGGAGATAGACACAGCAGTGGTGTACCCTCGGAGCTCACAGACAGTTGACCTGGTGGTTGAGTCTCCCCTGTGGAGGATAACCAGAGAAGGAGCAAAGGGCCCCACACTGACAGAGACACGGACCTGGCACCTTAACAGTTGTGAGTAGGCCAAGTTCAGGGTCTGGTCAGTATATGGGATCTGTTTATTTCTCCTCTTTGTCTTCTGACTATTTGAAACTGAAATAAATGCCCTTTGTTTCATACAATATTCAGTTTAAATCTGTATTTAATTATCTTCCTACAGCAAAACTGTACATTCCTTTTTGTCATTGACTTCTTGAGATTTCTAAAGTTTACTAAATTTTTATTTTTGTGTGAAAAGATGTCTTCGAGGTTACTTTTCTCATTTTAAAGAAGAGGATTCTGAAGCTTGCTCTAATTTGCAGAAACTGTTGGTGACAGGGCCTCTGTGAAAACCCCATTCTCCTGACTGTGGACCGAGGGGCGCCTCCCACTAGGTGTCTCCGTCAGTGTCTGGACTGAGTTAGGATGGGGTCTAACCCCGCACTTCCTGGCTCTTACGTCCTCCTTCAGAATCTGTTCTTAATGTCCAGCATCTTCCTGATTCTCTGCTGTCTCCTTGCCAGTCAGGCATCCACCCTGTCTCATCACTCCTCACTAAGGTACTGACTGCCATGCCGGGCTAGACTATTCCCTGCTGAGATTCCACAAGGAGTGCAGTAACGGTACATTTCAATGTACATTGGCCATTTCCCTCTGTAACTTGTACAATGGAGGAACATCTAAAAAGTTTGAATTATTTTAGTCTTGTTCTATTCAGCCTTCATAGGCATACTAAATAGTCCTGATTTCCCAGTGAGTTTGAGTTTATATTCCTAAAATTAATCCCAGCACTCTGGGAGGCTGAGGCAAGTGGATCCCAATACAATTTTGTATTGGGCCATGTTCATAGCAGGCCATGGGTTGGACACTCCTGCTCTAAATCATGTCCTTGATTAGGTGTGCAAACAAAACAAGTAAAACTCAGAATACAAATTTTATAAAGTCCATATTGAAGTTCATTATGGCTATGTAGGTAGTAAGAGTCTTTTACAGTATTTGAGCTGCTGCTTAGAAATGAAGATTCTCTGTGACCTCCCCCTGCATTTTAATAAAGAATAAAGGGAAAAGTACAATGAGCTTATTACCATTGTATATTCGAGGAAAGAAATTAAGAGAATAATAATCACTGCCAGAATATTAAAATGGTCTTTCTTTAAAGCTGCATAATATTCCATGTTGTACGGGAGGGGAAGGAGGAGGATGGGTCTAGGGAGGGTAATTGGTGAGACCATACCTACAGTGCATCTTACAAGGGTACATGTGAAACTTACTAAATGTACAATATAAATGTTTTAATACAATGACTAAGAAAAAACCAGCAAGACTATTTTAACCAGTGTGATGAAACTATTTCCAATTGTATATAAAACCAGCGCATTGCATTCATGTACACAGCTATGATTTAATTAAAATAAATAAATAAATAAAAATAAAATGGTCTTGATGCACTGGCTGTGCTTCTTGCCTCTCTTAGAGTTCACAACCTCTTCAGCTCCATCTTTGCTTCTTGTATTTTCTCCCTTGGGATGAACCCCACTTCACTCCTCATGACTGGAGGCCCCTAGCCTAGCTGATAGCTGTTTTCTTGGTTTATTTTGGTTGAGGCTCACTGCTTCTTTAAACTGACACACGCCTTTTTTGTGTTGATGCCTTTAGCAGTTAATGCCATCATTCAACTACTTTTTCTGTAAGAAAATACTATCTGAATGGTTTCTAGGAATTAATTCTACTTCTGGCAAAAATGGCTTCTGGTGAAATTGCATCCACTTCTGGTTTTCTGTGCACATAAAGACTAACCATGCTGAGTATTGTATGACCCCCTGGATTTACTGCCTGTCAGAACCTAAATGTGACTCTTCCTGAAGAGCACAGAAGGATGGGTACTCCATTTTTCTTGAAGGCTGATGAAAAAGGAATAGAGTGAGTTCTAGCACTTTGAGGGTAACAAAGTGAAACTCGGTTTCAATTGGAAAAAAAAAAAAAAAAGCCATCAGCTCTATCTTACTTTTAATAGAATAACTAGTGTCTTAGGGCCTTGAGTGCAGAGTCAGGCCTAGCTAGATTCCGCTTTGCAGTACTGGTTAAACAGTGACTCAGTGATGGGTCTGGAACTCCAGTGTCATTGCTAAAATGTGTCTTTTTCCCCTTTACTTTCTTCTCCATGGAAATTCTCCAACATGTAAGTGATATAAGGCTCAGCTCACTTTACATAGTATTCAAAGTTTATTTGTTTTTGAATTTTTTTCCCAGTTTGTTTTCCTTTTTAAGGCTAAGTAAAAGAAGAAACCCATATTTTTTGGTTTGTTTTGAATAAAGAATTCACATTATCACCTAAACAGGAGAGAAAACATTACACATACATGGACTCCTTTCCCACAGCAGAGCTGTGAGTTCGCCCTGTAGATATGCATTGCACAGCTGCCTTATCTGAGAAAATCCTCCTGAGCCCTGAAGTTGATGTGTTGTATTGCTTCCACATTTTTTGCCAACAGTTATTTAGACAGAGCTGAAACATATTAAACATGGGCTGAACTCCCCGCTGTCCTGTCTGGCATTCTTGTCTCTGTCCATAACGCACACTGGTGCACAGGAGATCACTCATTATAATTGCTGAATTCCAGCCAGGACTTCATTTCCCAAACACATGTGCCTGCCTGGTATGTTTGCAGAGGTCCTCAAACTTTTTAAACAGGGGGCCAATTCATTGTCCCTCAGATCGTTGGACGGCTGGACTATAGTTAAAAAAAAAAAAAACAACTATGAACAAATTCCTATGCACACTGCACATATTTTGAAGTAAAAAAACAAAATGGGAACAAATATAATCACACCACCACATGTGGCGCGCAGGCCGTAGTTTGAGGACCCCTGGATAGGCTTTCAGCTCTTTCCCTGTGTGTGTCTTTTGTTTGCAGAAAGTAGGTACAGTCTGAAATCTTTTTAGATCATACTATAACTTTTTTTCTCATGCACATTCTCACATCAAGGGAATTTCAGCTCTGTCTAGTTAATGTCAAAGTTGGGGTGAAGTAGAATAAGTGAGGAGAGGTTGAAAATTTGTTGGATGTGAAAGGGTATGAGTAAAGTTAACTGCAATTAAAACCATGTAAGCTGGAAGTTAACATTTCCCAAACCCAAATGATAGCCTTCAAACTGACCACTGAATTATGGAAACTGGACTGAAAAAGGCTTTGGTTTATTGCATCAATCAAAGCACTTTTCTTTTCCCATTTTGGGTGCAACGATCTCCCTATATTTCCTAGTGTTGGTGGGAAAACTTAGTCAAAAAGGATAATTACTTTTTTATTTATTTGCAAGCTCTTCAAAAGGCTACAGCAAGTACTCATTAATTTTCATCTTATAGAACCAAACTTTTTTTTGTGGCTAAACAATTGAAACAGGAAATGACCCAAGATACAGTTTCCATGACACCCTGTCACTTGGATCTAGTTTTCCAGGAGATGAAAGAGTAAAGCCGGCTTTTGATAGTGAGTAACTAATTGGACTGGCTGATAGTGGGAGTTTTTTAATGTGAAAAAAAAAGGAGAAAAAACTGGAACAGCTGTGTTTTGGTACAGTTGTCTAATCCCCAGATAAAACACTCCAAGGACATTGAAGCTGAATAGTGCCCTTAGTTACGAGAATAATGTAAAATCTGTCAAAGTACGGTTTACTTTAGAGAAAACACAGAATATATTTATGTCGAAAAGCAAACAACAAAAAATTTTACAGAGCCAAAATACAAAGTGATGTCTTTCAGGAATTATTTTTGTTCATACAAATTATGGTTTCATATTTTTAAGATATATGTTACATGTGAATAAAGAGAGTACTTGCTAGATTACTTTTTCAGCTTACAGTTTTAAAAATGTTTCTGTGTAACATGGTTGGTAGAGCTGATAAGTTTTGTTGGAAGGACTGAGATACTTGATTAGATGAGTAGTCTCCTCATACACATAAATTCAGGCTTCAATTGTCTACACCATACAGAGCTTCTGGAGGGTGTTAAATGTGAATAAAGTAGGTGTTTGTTAGACTAACAGATAAAATTTCTGTATGCTTTTGGGGAGATCGTTGGTTTGCCCTCTACTTCCTGCCCTTGGCAGCCATTAGACCTGTGACCTGAATCTCTCTTGCACTCTCTTTCCCTTTGTGTCGTAAATGAAGAGGTTGGAGGTTGGACATAGTCCTTATATCTGGGTCATCTGTGTTTTTTCATTTTTTGTGGGGGGGGGGGTGTAGAATGCTGTGGCCTCAGCTTACAGCAACCTCAAACTCCTCGGCTTAAGAGATCCTCTTGGCTCAACCTCCCTCTTGAGTAGCCGGGACTATAGGCACCCACGTCTGGCTAATTTTTATTTTTTTAGTAGGGATGGGGTCTCACTGTTGGCTGGTCTCCAACTCCTGAACTCAAGGGATCCACCTGCCTTGCCCTCCCAGAGTGCTGGAATTATAGGCATGAGCCACTGCTCCCGACCTCATCTGTGCACTTTTGGAATGTAGGCAAGTTTTGACAACTTCTAATATGTAGGTAATACTGACAAGCATAACAGAAATGCATATGGAAAGGTTAATAATTTTTACTTGGAGAAAATACCTGTTTTACTTAAAAGAGATCTAACTTCTTATCACCAACAAATAATGGTTTGTTGGTTCAACAAATATTTGAACTGTGTTTCCTTACTGGAATTGTGAAGAACGTGGCCTATGACTTAATGAATTTTCTAGTAATTCTCAGTCTTCTCTTTTGGGTATACCAGATCCCTCTCTCTGTCAGTTTTCCATTTGTGGATTCACCTGTTGGGTTTGGTTCTGTCATCTTGTGTATAAGCACCTAGCCTCTCTTGGGTTTTATTTTGCTTTCCTGAGCTAAAGAGTAGAAACAAATGTTAACACTGAAATTCCACCGTATTAGGAGGATGAATGTAACAATGGAAACACAAACCTGGCTGTCATCTGGGCAGGTCTCCTCCTTTGCAAATTGCACCCACCTTTAGGGAGGCCTCAAGCTCCATGAGCCCTTACGTCTTCCTACTTATACATAAAGCCACCAGACACTGTGCCTGTCTAGGGAGATGTTAATTGGATGTGTGAAGGGTGGACTGTGGGGAAGGTGGAGGGGAAGGCACCGAGGGTGCATGGCTGCTGTTCAGTGGCTGGTCTCAGTTCTTACTGGTAGTCTCTTTTGCGTGAATTGGTATTTTAAGATACTGTTGTTCTGAAAAAGTAAATCTGTAGACCTAGACTTATAAATTTGGAGTGGTGGGGAATTTTTTTGCCCACCCAGAAGAGCATTCCTTTCTTGCTGTAGGTCAGGTTCCTTCTAACCCTGCCTTTCACTTGGTGTGAAACTTTTTATTACACTACAACACAATTTTTAAGCTCTGAATGTTCGTGTAAGAATTTTACTTTTTTCTTCTAGAAATCATCATCCCCCATGTAGGGGGAAAGGGATAAGCTCAGGAGGTCCCAGTCAACAGTCCCTGTAGGCTCCTGTGTGCACCTGCTTAGTGGGAACCACAGGTGCCCATCAGAGTGGCCTTGTCCTCACTGCGCAGGGTCTGGAGAGGAGGGTGTGGGAGCTTCCCACCTCTGCACCCTTGGTGGGCACCACGGAAACTCAAGAGATGCTGGAGCAAGTCTCTTGGCTCAGTGACCAGATCGGGAGCCTAATGTCCCTTCTTGCAAGATAGTCCTCCCAGCCTATGCCTGCTTACCCACCTGCCTCCCCAGGACTCTTTCTGTACCTTGTGCCCTCCGCTGGCACCTAGCCCCTCCCTGCAGCTCCTTTCCTTTCTCCCCTTTGTCTTCCTGGGGGATACTTCATCTGTCCAGAGGCCTAGGGCAGTCCTTTTCTGCCACTCCACAACCCCTCCCCCCTTTCCACTCCCACCTGCTATGCCTATGTTTTATTTTTTTCTGGCCAAGTTTACTGAAATGGTAACAAAAAATAGATTATATTCAAAATGGAGTTGGGGTCAGGTGCACTGGTGTGTGGCTGGGTCACTGCAATCCTCTGTGGAGCTGTGGTCTGCTGCACTCAGGTGCCAGGTGCCAGCGGGATGTGCTGGCCAGCCTTTTGGTCAGAGGGCCTTGCCACCTGTTCATTCTCCTTTTAGTAAGCTTTGGAGCTGTACCTGGCATTTTACTGGGCTCTGGGAATAAAAAAATTCAAAGTTCTGCAGGGATGCTGACAAGTAATATAATGATCATTTATACTGAGCACTAGCTGAGTGCAGAGTGCTCTTACTGCACATTTTATGCAATCCCCACAGCTATCCTCAACAAGAGCAGTGAAGTCTCTCACGAGGTGCTGAACACTTGCAGTGTATCCGGCTGTGTTCTCAACTGTTTGTGAGTTAACTTGGTTACCCTTCCCAAGCACCACCAGGTAAGTATTGTTGTTATTTTAATATAGAGAGGATGTAGAAGAACAAAAATGAAATGACATCACTCAGGGCCCCTGGCTACCACAGCAGAGGCAGGAGCCCAAAGCAGATGTAGAGGCTGGAAAAGGAGGATGGATTTTCCTGGAAATAGGGCAGGTGCCTGAGGAGAGATTCAGAGCACAGGCGGTCCTTGTGCTGGGGTCTGGGATCTCGTGTACCAGGGTTCTGTTCTTGCCCATCTCATACTGTGTTTACAGACATTCAAAGTGTACCTAGAAAATTGTCTTAAATAGGGATCTTTAGGATTTTGGCTTGGTTTTCTGAATAAATACCTCTAATTGCCTGCCGTTTGTTCAAGTGCTCCCCTCTCTTGTTAGAGCCTCCTTTTTGGGGGAGCAATTAGAAAAGTGTAGTTCTAAAGTGATTGAAAATCATTGGTAGGTAAGAACTGAATTGGCTTTTCTGGTTTTTGTTTTGTTTTGTTTTTTGACTGCCCTTAGGCAAGGATTTTAACTTACTCATCTATAAAATGGGATGAATAACTTTACCATCTGTTCTTGTGAGATGTGAGTACTTTGAGATCCCAGGCAGAAAGGTCTTGGAAGCTGATGACTTACGTCTGTATTTCACATATCTTTTGAAGGGCGTTCTTGATGTATGGGATCAGATGGGATGCAGACCCCAGGGTCACATCTGCCTGCCTAGGGTCTTGTCTCCTTCTCCACAGCAGAGACAGTCCCTCTGCTCTGTGCCTGTGCTGTACCACTGGCTGGAGACTTCCTCATGCTTGGTCATTCCCACTTCTGCCTGCCCCACTACATTCCACCTTCCGGGTTTCGGGGACCACCCAGCTCATTTGTGCTTTGCTACTGAAGCTGAGGCCACAGCCTATGCCACCTTACCTAGACTAATAGGCTGCCTGTTAATGTTCACGTGGACGGTGGCGTCTTCTCTTTTTGTTGCTATGTTTTTACTCCCTTGGGCAGATGTGGAGCATAGGCTCTAAAGCCTCTGGGAAGAAGCCTGCCAGGAAAATGGCAGAGGAAGGGTAGGGATCTGCTGACGGCTCAGGAGATGGGAAATGTGGAGACTCAGGTTGAATTAGGAAATGAGCCAGAAATGAGACGAGAGTGAGCTTTCAGGAGCTGAGAATGAGGATGGCATTTGAGCTCCACAGGAAAAAATTACTTTTTAATATGACAAAAATGTGACTCTTAGAGGAAAGAGCATACCTTTGTTAGAGTGGGGAAGTAGTTCAAGGTAGTCATTGTCATAATTAAAGAAAACAAGTAAGGTTTTATTTAATAAGAAAAAGTACCAGAGCTCCCACCTAGCAGCTTACAGAGGTCCTTAACCTACGGCCCGCGAGCCACATGAGGCAGTGTGATTGTATTTGTTCCTGTTTTGTTTTTTTACTTCAAAATATGTGCAGTGTGCATAGGAATTTGTTCATAGTTTTGTTTTTTTTTTTTAAACTATAGTCCGGCCCTCCAATGGTCTGAGGGACAGTGAACTGACCCCCTGTTTAAAACATTTGAGGACCCCCGGAGACGATAGAGTGAGACTGTCTCTTAAGAAATAAAAAAGACCACAGTAAGACACAATTTTATACCCACCAAATTGACAAAACTTCAGTTTCTCCTAGCACCAAGCATTGAAAAGAGTGAGTCAGCAGGACCTTTTTGCTGCTGAGGGGATGGAAATTAGTATGCCTTTGTGGCAGACAAGTGAGCACTTCCTTGTAAAGCTAGCTGTTTGTCTGTGTCTACCCCATACATTCCCTGCCAAGACCGGGCTGAGTCCGGCACTTCCAAACTTCAAGTTCCTATGCCTTCCCTTTTCTTTCTTCTAAAGAAGAATTTCCGTTTGAAACTGTTGTTTGTGGTCTCTGCTCACCGTACTTGTGTTTGGGCTGAACAGCTGATACAAAAAGCCTTTTTGGAGTATAGAACTGTGTTTTTTTGTATGTATAGGATGAACTTGACATGACATGCGGTTACGTTTTTCTCTCCACCGCTAAAGTGGCTTTCAGACTCTTTTATGATCAGGCCATATCATGTATTTGACAAAAGGTAAGATATACTTTATGTGGGGTTAGTGTTAATCCTTGGCCTGTGGACATCCTTACACAGATTCATGCTGAACCAGCACAAATTTCCATCCTTAGCATGTTCTGTTTTTTGGTTTCTATTTCTCTTGTCAAGTTTACCTTAGGCAAACCACTTAACTTCTAGTCAGAGATTATCCGCCTGCATATTTCTTGCAATATTTCGTGGTCCGTGTGTTTTGCCATTCTAAGGAAGGTTTTCTCAGCCTTGACGGGAATGGCATCCATGATGGTAGGGGTGGGGGTGGGGGGCTGTCCTGTGCACTGCAGGGTACTGAATAGCCTCTCTGGCATCCATTCTCCTCCTGAGTTATGACAGCCACAGATGTCAAATGTCCCACAGATGTCAACTGGGGGGCTAAATCATCCCCAGTTGAGAAATGCTGTTTTAACATGAAACACTTACATGTAAGACACTTAAGTGAATGGTTGGTGTAAGCCAAAGAGCTGTGAGGTAACCACTGGGCATTCCATCGCATTTTGCCTCCTGTAGAGCTCTGGGCTAAGTACTGTGGAGTGAAGGGCAGTGACCAAGTGTGAGCTGCTGTCCCTGCCACCCAGCTGCTGGGGTGGGAGCGGGATGCAAGGCAGGACTTGTTAAGGCCACAAGGTCCAGGAGACAGCGAAAGACAAGGTAGCCCTCAGCACTGGAATCACACCTTTGGAAATGGTAGGACTCCAAGAAGGAGCCAGTGCTTAATTTCCAGTCTTTTGGTAGGTTATTAGTTAGAAAATGGAAATAAGTAAAGCCAATCCTAAAAGAATGTATCAGCTGGAGTTACGCAACTCACCCGAGGAGACAGCTGCTGCTCAAGGAAGGCCATTTGTGGGCAGCAGGAATTTTCCAGTTTTTCAAAGATGATTTTATAAAACGTGAAATTTCCTGAAATATAAACATTGGCTCCATTTAAAACAACAACACTGTGTTAGTCAAGCAAAGACCTATGTAGGTGGAATTAGACTGTAGCATGCAGCCCATGCCCCAGGTGATCTTACAAGGGAAGCATTGCCCTGTCACTCCTTCTCGGAAACTATTGAAGGAAAAGTTAAGTTGGTGTGTTCCTTCTTTATACTATTCATTCCCACCCATGTTTTACTTTCTCCATTTGAACCTTAGCTAGCAAGATAAAGTGCATATCTGAAGTATTGACCTAGCTTAAATAACATAACATTTTTGGAAAACAAGAACATCCCTCAGTTGAGAATTCTCCAGGGTCTTCAGCTAACAGCGAATCCTAGAATGGTTACCAGTGAATGCTTCTCCATGTGAGAAAGGAGTTAAAGGTAAAGGGGCCAAAAATAACAAGTCTAACCATACAGCTTTTTCAAGAGGTAGCTATATTTTAGCCATATAGCTAAAAAGGTGTCTATCTAGCTAAAAAGGTTCTTGCCAGTTTGACTGAGTTTTCTTTTTTTGTAGCTCTACATAAAAATCTTTCAGGTTTAAAATTGTAAGGGAGGAATTCCTACTTTTTTCCCTTTGAGGTTTTGGACAATGGAGCTGGATAGTGGGGGAGGGTGTGCCTGCAGGAGTGGAGGTGTGTGGCCGGCCACCGGTCACAGGTGTGTGCCTCAGCTGCAGAGCCACGTGATGACCCCATTTATATTCCCTATAGAAACTGTCCAGCAAGTTTAGTTTTTATGATGGTGTCTAAGTTCAAGTCCAACTGTCCAGCTCAGTGCGCTGACTTGTTCTCAAGGATGCAGCATGAAATGCTGTCACAAACATCTTGATGAAATCAATGTCCATAGTCATAACATATCTCCATCTATACTAAAGTAATGGCATAATTTGGCCTGTGTTTTTATAGAATTCAGATTTGTCTTTAGTAATTATAATTCAGTAGTCTATTCTGTAATTATACTGGGAAAGAACACCAAGTTAACTAGTTGCAAGGTTTCCAGAGCTTCCACTTGCCAGCCTGGACAGAATGGAAGATCTGTCCCCAATGTGCATGTTCTCTAGATCCCTCCATTGTTGGCATCCACATGATTTTTGGCACAGTACATACAGTATTGGAGGAAAATATACAGAGAAATGAACATATGTGGATTATGTCATAGGAAAGTAAAAATTTGGGATCTAGATTAGTCTGAGTGGTATTAGATTTTTTTCCTAATGAACTCTGAATTTTCATTAAAGCAAACTATTTAACAATTTCTACTCATCTTAACTGAACCAGATACTAATAAAAAATAATTTCTTTAGCGTATACTTTAGAAAACAAAATTGGGGGACTATAGAAGTTATAGGCTTTGGGTTACAATGAAAACAGAAAATAATACAAACCCTACCACTTTGTGTATTATTTGTATTATACAAACCCTACCACCCTAAAAGCATCCTCAACTCAGATATATTTCCAGTATGATTGGTTTGACATTTGTTTAGGATGTTTGAAATATAAGCTTATGCAATTAATAACAAAAACAAGTTTCTGTACTTGCAAGTTAGACATATCTAAAAGCATTTTTTCCTTCTTAAATCATTTTGACTATTAGTATATGTGGTGATATGGTTTCCACAAAAGAAAAATGGTATTATACAACAGCTGTGGTTGTGTTGCCTGAATGAATGCCAGTTCTGTTCACACTAAGTCATGGGGACTGCTTGTTAGCTTCCTAGCTGACTGGGAGAGAGGGTAATGCAAAATTAATGTGTGAAGAAAGACCTGTTGTCTGGCACTGTTTGGGGATGCAGGTGGTCTGAAGTAGTGTGCAGAAATTAAACTAACATGCTCATCTTCCTTTCTTTATGGAAGAGTGGTTGGGATTCCTGGTTTCAGCTTTTGCTTTGAATGTTTTAAATTGGGAAGAGCATCGACTCGATCCGTTCTCTTGCCTAACTTGTCTTCCAGAATTTAAAGCAGGTATAATACTGGAGATTTTCAGATATTTTGGTTTTTAGAATTTAGGGTGTGCTTCACAGGCTGGAGAAAAGGGGTAGAAGAGGTTGTTAATGTCTGAGAAAATACTTGTTTATTCAAGAAGTCTTTTTCTTGGCAAGTAGCATGCAAAGCAAACCAACACTGAACATTTTCAAATTAATTTTAAGCTAAGGGTAATGTGTTGCACACTTCCTTCAGGAATATAGTCCTGATTCTTAACATATCTATCCTTTTCCCATTTGCTTTTTTTCTGCAATCAATTATTACTATCCATTCTTTTTTTAACCAGTATTTAAATTCAGCATTGTGTCCACAGTGTTCAGTACATAACTGCAGAATCATTTCTCTCCTGGTTCTAGAGCAGCTGGCTCTTTTATGATCTGCCTTCCTGTGTTGCAGACCATCTTATGGTGTCTGTGCACACACTACCTAGCATGGTGCCTGGCACACAGTAGATGCTAAACAAATGCTTGTAACTTATTGAGATTCCATCAGTGAGGCTGTCATGTTGGAAAGAAGAGAGGACCAAATAATGAGCCAGACATGATGTTATGCATTTTCATGAGTACTATCTAATTTAACCCTGAAAGCAGTCTTGCACAATAGACACCATCATCCCTGTTACATAGATTATTGCCTCACAGCAGTCTCTGAGCCTGGTCGACTTTGAATTGAATTGTGATTGGTTCGGAGGGAGAGCATGGCTTTGAACCCAGTCTTCATCCTCTGATTCTGTTCTTTTTACTCTATCATAGGGGTGGATATTCTATAATATAGAAACATTATTGGGAAATTTTTTTTTCTAAAGATTTTGTCTCTTTAAATTTATTGAGGCAATTCTTTTTGTATTAACCCCCTCTCCCCCTGTGAATACTACCTCAAAACATGTCTGGTAGGGCTGGAGTGGGAAATGTAGCCTTGGAATTAACTGGAGTCAGACATACCTGGCTCTCCATCTGACTTCCCTTACTGGCAAGGTGATCTTGCCCTAGTCTTTCAAGCCTCAGTTTTGTCATGTAAATTGGGGGGTACTGTTAGTGCCTATCTCCTGAGCTCTGGAGGGTCACAGGATAGGGTGCAGGTAAATCACCTGTTCTCTGAGACCTGGGGGTTCTGAATAAATAAATACTGATACTGTTACTGTTGGTGAACAGCTGACACTTTGTTCATTTATCTGTTCAGCAAGTCTTTGTTGATGTACTTCACCTCTTAGCCAAGAGGCCAAGAAGTGACCAGCACATATTTCTTGAGAGTGTGGCATGTGCTGGGCACTCTTCGGTCCTACTAATTTGTCAGTGATCAAGACAGACAGGAATCCCTTTCCACATGGACTGCACACAGTTGCTTTCCACCAGGAGTAGCCAAACAATAGACATGCACGTTGGGAAGTAAGTGGTGTTGCAGGTTGGAGAGTAGCCAGCGTGCGTTTGGGGAGGGAAGTGTGTATGTGGGGGGCTGTCAGGCTTTGATTAAAAAGGGTATTCACTGTAGTCCTCACTGAGAAAATGACACTCAAGAAAAACTTGAGGGGGAGGGGGTTTGTCACATGGTTCTCTGGGCAGAGCTTGCCTGGGCAGGGGCAAGACAGCAAGGAGGCTAGTGTGCAGGTTACCAGAGCTTTAGAGGCTGCTGTGAGAGCAGGGGCCAGTGAGGGTCTCAAACAGAGTAGCCACATGGTCTACTTTGGATTGAATTGTGATTATTGTCACTGTGAGGGAAGACTGCACAGCTAGCTTTACACTGTCTTATTAGCTTAACCTTTCACACTATGCAAGTGTAGGGGAAGAAAGTCCTCCAGCCTGGAGTGGCCACCCACCTGCCTGTGTTGCTAACCAGCCTGGTAGTCCTTGGCTGTGCTGGTCGAATCCTTGGGAAACAGAGGAGAGGGTTGGATCTTAGGATGGGAGGGAAGTAGAGCCCTGAGGTAGCACAGCTTGTGTCCTCTGTGAACATGACTCAATCCTTCCCGGCTTCTCTTACTGAACCAGGAAACCTTTGTAGAGGACTCTGGGAGATGCCTGTTTGTCTGGGTGGTTCTTAAATGTTTGTGTCTCCTCACAGTGAGAAAGACCCATTATGGGGCGATAGGATGAGAGTGAGTGTGGTGACCTGTCAGCTCCGACCTGTGCTGAGCTTCTGTCTTCGAAGATGGTAGCAGGAACTTGCAGCCCTGGTGGGGTGGGAATATTTCCGTGGTGTGTCTTTAGAGAAGTCAGTGACTCTGAACCTAGCTTTCAGCATCCAAGGTGGTCTTCCATTGTTTTATTTATGTCTTGTTATTCTTAATCAAGTTCATTTGAAATCCCTTCTTTAAAAATGCATATGTGTGGGAATATGGTGACATAGGGAAGGGCAGAGGGTGGCTGTGCACCAGAATGCAGAATGTAACGTGGGGTCACATAGGACTGGAGTCAGAGGAGGAGGTCCAGGCCCAGCTCCTTCAGAGCAGCTGTGTCACCATACACATCCCAGTCTGAGTTCCCTACCTCCCAGGTGGGCCATGTTATGTGTGCCCCACAGGGCAGGAACAAAGTAAGGTGTGTAACTGCCATTGAGTTACTTGTTTTGTGACTCTAAATGATGAAAATCCCTTTCCTGGTACAGTCACCGTTTGGGAAGGGGTAGTTCTTGTTTAACCATTTCTGGAGACCTTTAGCATGGGTATTTCTCCCGTCCTTGCACTTGGGATTAAAGCTTTTGTCTTTCAGGCTATTTACAAGCTGTTGGGCTCTAGAATCCCAGGAGATAAAGGCTTGGACAGGGGTGTCTAACCTGTAGAGCTGTGTGCTAATTTTGTGAGTATTTTATTGCTTATCTGTGGAGTTGGATATCCCAAAAGTATACACAGACCTTTTTCTTCCTAATCAGCTTTCCTTACTTTTTGTGTACTTACTGTGCGGCCCAGGACAGCTGGACAAAAAAGGCTGGATGCCTCTGGCCAATCCTCACCCTAGTCAGGCCCTTCTCCAGCCCTGGTAGCTCTATAAATGTCTTTGTGTCCTCACACGACCCTATATTGTGTTTACCCAATACTTAATTATCAAGGTCATTTTAGAGCTAGGTACCACTTAATTGAATTAAAGCTTCACAATTAAGGGATCACTCACTAGTAAGAACTGCTATATATATATCATAACCTCTTATCCATTTTGATAACAAAGATGATGTAAAGGAAAAATTTGCTCAAAAAATCTGTATGCTAATAGCTTGTTGGGTCTGATTGATAAACTTCTGCTTTCAGCAATGGAAATGGAAAATTCCAGATGCTACATAATCTGGCCTGGCACCAGCAGGTTGTGAGCCTTTGAGGGGCTGTCTGGGAGGGCTGTGAGAGTCACATCCAATACCCTGAGGAGGTCTGATATCAGACAAGAAATTTGCAGAGAACGGTAGAAAAAATTCCCCACTGCTCCAACCTCAGTCTCTTTATCTCTGTAAGGAAAGGATCAACTCACTCAGTAAGAAGGAGCTTATAATTTTATTCTAATAATTTAAAACCCTCCTACCAAACTATCTGGTAAGTCTGAATTAACTTTTTTCTTTCCAGCAAAAACAACAACTACAACACAAAAAACCCCAAGTTACAACTACCTACCCACTAATTCTCAATCAGATCCCTTGAACAGCTCCCTTTAACCAGAGTTAAAATACTAAGTTGACATTTATTAGGCCAAACAAAAATGTGATGTTTTAGTCTTATGAAGAGCACATTTTGACCTTTTTTCTTAAAAAAAAATTATATATGTGTGTATGTACATGTGTATGTGTATTTATGTATGTGCATGTGTGCATGTGTGTATGTAAGTATATATGTGTGTGTGTATACGTATTTACATATGTATTTTGCAAACTACTCTTAATCATTTCCACTTGTAAACTGACCAGTTTGGTTGGTTATGTACAACTCATAGACTCTTTGGGGGGTTAGATTTTAATAGTAGCCAAATTATTGGAGAGGAGTGGGGTCTTGCTATTATTCCATAAGCTTGCCACATGGCTGTAGCTAAACCAAGTCTGAGACAACTATAACACATACAGATGTGCTTTAACAGCTGTGAATTAGCAAGCAGGCACAAGATTACTCCTTATGCTGCATAAAGTTCCAATTCTTCTTCTATTTGCTCTGCTCCAGAGGAAAGTGGAAAGTCTTATCTTTTAGGTCTGGGTTAAGTGACTGAAAATCCTCTGTGCGGATGTGACCTTAGGGGAATCTTATCCTGGCTATGGCCTTACTCCTACAAAGATAGGGGTATCTCTAAAAGGTTTCAGCCAGTTCTCCTAACTTGAATGTATCTTTAGTTTCACTAGTGAGAGCCCATTTCAAACATTTGCAGTGCTAATGAGTAGGCCATTCATTTCACATGAGCCAGTACATGCTCACACACAGCCCCACCTCTTACATTCAGTCTGCTGACCAGCAGAATCTGCTGTTGAGTAGATGGGTAATGGGAGTGCATCTTTCTGGAGTATGGACTTCATGCTTAGAGCATGAGCTGCCTAACTCTTGAGAGTGCCTTCCTGAACATAATGCCAACTGCATTTGAGTTGTGTTTCAACATAACTAACCTACATGTGATACCATAGTACCTGTGCTAAATTATTGCTAATTAGGCACCCTAACATTGGCTTCAGAACCCCATTGTGGAAACTACCATTACAATAGCACTCTATGGGGGGAGACTTTGAAATGATTTATCAAAAAGTGATGCTTTACTTCCACATACTCAGAAGCATCTCACCTTGTTGCTGGGGGTGGTGGGTGGGTGTGGGAATCATAACGTTTACTATTTATTGAACACTTACCATATGTCACGTACTTTATTACATTGTCTCTACTCATTTCTCATCTACCCTGTGAGGTAGAGACTCCTCTCCATTTCATAGCTGGAGGCTGGGAGGGATGTAGTGGAACCCCCATCTAAACCCATGCTTGTCTCTGCAGGCATAGCTCTCCTACCACCCCTGTGTTAATTTCCTGTTACTGCATAACAAATTTCCAATTAATCAGTGACTTCAAATAACACACATCTATTATATGCACATATCACAGTTTCCTTACGGGATAGGAGATTTCACTGGAGTGAAATCAAGGTGGTGGCTGGTGCTGCAGTTCCGTGTGGGCTGGGAGTCCTCGTCTAAGCTTGTTAGGGGGTAGAAGTCATGTCCTTGCAGCTGTAGGATGGAGTCTCCCAGGTCCCTGTTATCTGTAGCTGTTCAACTCAGCTTTAGAAGCTGTGCTGTTTCCTGTTGCTTCCACAGACAGTTCAAAACATGAGTGTTGTTTCCCTCTGGGCTACTGGAGTGTCACTGATTCCTCTTTGACACTAGCCAAAGAAAAACTCGGCTTTTGATGGGTCCATGGGATTAGTGCAGCCCACTAGCTAATCTCCCTTTCTGAGATACAAAGTACCATAAAGTGCATGAATCTTAAATGTACAGCTTGATGAAGTTTAGATATGTGTATCCTTGTGTAACCCACTGTCTCAGTTAAGATAAAAAATAGTTCCAGCACCCCTAAAAGCCCCATTGTACCCCATCCCAATTTATTCCTTGTCCTATTTACAAAAAGCAAGAGGCAGGATTTCTTGTGTTTTGTAGGCTGCATTGCCAGGAGAACCCAGATTTCTTTCTTTTTTTTTTTTTTTCCCAATTCCCTACAAATATCTACCAATGCCCTTTCTTGCATTTTCACTCTTGCTCATCTGTATTGGTAACACATGACTAAGATTTCTGGTTAAGACAGAATGGAAGGAGAAAAGGAAATAAGTTATTAGGAATCAGTGTTGAATTACTTGCCTCCATCCTATTTCTTTTTTTTTTTTTTAACTTTATTCAAATTAATATTTGAGAGTATGATATTTAGGTTACATTGTTCTCACTTCCAGGCTAAAGATCCATTTGTAGAAGAGCCCCTCACCCAGGGGCCATGCTATACACCCTCAGGTTAGGGGAGATCCTTCCTCAAGCCCTCCCTCCTCTTGCCATACATCCTACCCCCAACCCTTCCTGCTTCCCTCTACCCCCAAACTGGACTATAATGGAGTTTTGTTGTTCATAGGAACATGTAATTATTCATATTGATTTCATATTAGTATGGAGTACATTGGATATTTATTTTTCCATTCTTGTGATACATTACTAAGAAGAATGTATTTCGACTCCATCCAGGTGAATGTAAAAGTTGTAAAGTCTCCATCTTTTTTAATGGCTGAATAATATTCTATGGTATACATATAGCTCAGTTTGTTGATCCATTCATGTGATGATGGGCATTTAGGTTTCTTCAATGACTTGGCAATTATGCATTGAGCCACAAGAAACATTCTAGTACAGATGTCTTTGTTGTAAAATGATTTTTTATTCTTCTGGGTGGGTACCTAATAATGGGATCAAATGGAAGGTCTACATTTACCATAGGGTCAAATGGAAGGTCTACATTTACCGCATATACTCGAGTATAAGCCAACCCAAGTATAAGCCGACCCCCTTAATTTTACCCTAAAAACTGGGAAAACTTAGTGACTCGAGTATAAGCTGAAGTGGAAAATGCAGCAGCCACTGGTAAATTTCAAAAATAAAAATGTATACCCAAAATAATTACAATAATTGAGGAATCAGTAGGTTAAATGCTTTTCAATATTTATTGCTAAAGAAAAACTGTAAACTAGCAACAACAACTTTAA
>CAUYPK010025723.1:0-15656 GCA_963574355.1 Loris lydekkerianus | reverse complement strand
AGGAATTCTTATAAGACGAATGTGTCATCTTTTGAAGTGATCCCACAACTCTTTCAGAGAATGATCAGTTTTTGCTCTTCATTTGTCTGTCTCTTTGAGTGTTTGGGAACATTCAAAAGCTTTGTCTTTAGTTTCAGAGATCCTTTCTTCTGCCTGGTGAACTCTATTATTGAGGGATTCTACTGTATTTTGGAGCTCCTTAATTAACTTTTTAGTTTCCTTGAGCTTTGTTATCTCTTTTCTCATTATGTTCACATCTTTGATGACTTGAGCTTTGAATTCATTAATTTCTTGAGATAACTTTATAACTACTCTTTGGAATTCAATTTCTATCTTTTCTTCCATTGTATTTATCTTGTTTGCCATCCATATTCTGAATTTAATTTCTGACATTGCTGCCATTTGTCTATGCATGGCATCTTCAGTTGTATCGCCTTTGTCATTTCTTGGGATGGGGGTGTTGATCTACTCTGGTTATTCATGTTGCCAGAGTTCTTCTGTTGGGTCCACACCATGTTTATTTTCCACTATTTGGTTATTAGAGCTGGTAGGGTGAGATTGAATTGGGGTTCCCAGGTAGTAGAGATAGCCCCTTACCAAAGCACTAGGCTTTGTATTTGTGGCTTATTTCCTACAACCTTACAAAGGCCCCTTTCAGAGTTTTAGCTGGAGACTCTGAGGATCTACTTGGTGAGATAGCACAAGCTAGCTCTGTTTTGATATCAGCCAACCTCTACCCTATCCTAAGAAACTACAGTATTAGGTTTAAATCTCGACCATAAAGAGATACAGACAGCTGCAGCACCCAACTCCCATGCTTCAGTTCTTTCCCGCTACAGAACTTCGAAGGTCAACCTCAGAATGTCCCTGAGTGGATAGCCTCAGACATGGGTTCCAACTGAAGTGTCTCAGGCAGTGCAAACCCTGCCCAACAGAGAGGGATTCAAAGGTCTCCAACAGCACAATTGGAGCCAGGGATCCACACGCCTGCCCACCAGACTCAGTCCACACTGCTTTCTGCTTCTCTGCTCAGTGGCCCAGCAGGCGCCCACCCACCAGTCTCAGTCCACCTCCAGCTAGCCTCTACTTGCCAGACCAGTTGGAGTCATGGGGCCATGCCCCTGCCTGGCAGTCTCAGTTCACTGCCTGTCAAGCCTCTGTTTGTAGGCTCTGTTAGTGTCAGGGCACTGCACTCCACCCTGACAGTTATTTTTAAATTATATCTGATAACTCTCATATATAAATCATTTGCACTTAAAATTTTTTTTCTTTCTCTATGTGTGGTTCTTTTTCTTTCTCTCTCTCTCTCTCTCTCTTTCTTTCTTTCTTTCCTTCTTTCTTTCTTTTTGTCACTTGCCTTTTTCTTGTCTTTTGGTAAGTCTGTTTTTGTTTTTTTTGTATTTTTTGGCCAGGGCCAGGTTTGAACCTGCCACCTCTGGTATTTGGGGGCTGACGCCCTACTCTTTGAGCCACAAGTGCCACCCATTTTTTTTTTTTTCTTTTAAGAGATGGAGTCTCACTATGTTGCCAGGTGGCCTGGCCTCAAATTTTCCTCAGTCTCCTGTTGGGATTTCAGGTGTGCACCACCACATCTACCTTAATTCTGATAATTTTTGATTGAATGCTAGACATTGTGGATTAAAAGTTATAGTGAAGATTTGAGGCTCTAGATCAGGCGTCCTCAAACTTTTTAAACAGGGGGCCAATTCACTGTTCCTCAAACCGTTGGAGGGCCGAACTATAGTTAAAAAAAAATTATGAACAAATTCCTATGCACACTGCACATATCTTATTTTGAAGTAAAAAATAAAATGGGAACAAAAACAATTCACACTGCTTCGTGTGGCCTGTGGGCTGCAGTTTGAGGATGCCTGCTCTAGATAATATTCTCTTCCTTCAGAGAGGATTTACTTTTGTCTCAGTTAGGTTGAGGTCAAACTATCTCAATTTCATATTGGATTAGGCTGAAGTTTTTTAAATTATTTTTATTTTTTGTAGAGACGGAGTCTTGCTCTTGCTTAAGCTAGTCTTGAACTCCTAACTTCAAGACTGCCTGCTTCAGCCTCCCAAACTGCTAAGATTACAGGCATGAACCACTGCACCTGGCCTAGCCTGGTTTGAATATGGGTTTCAGGTTTTATAATGTTGGATTTATTTAATTTCTAGAAGTAAATTTAGGCCTTATTTTTAAGCTATAACTCCTTACAAGTCTCAATTGAAAGCTGGGGTTGTTTTCTAGGTTTCCTACGCTTATGACAGCCCAGAACACTATTATTTTTTACCCTGAGTCCCAAAAGAATGCTGAAATCGCTATTCAGCTTCTGAATCTCTCAAATCTTACAAATCAGCAAATGCCTTCTGTAGAAAATTCAGTCAGATGTTTGGTTCACATGAATACATTTCCCTTTATGATCTTGGCCTCTCAAGTTTTCATTGCCTGGTAAATTTTCTACAGTTTATCTATTTATTTAGAAGAGATGAGGTCTTACCTTGATCATGTTGGTCTCAGCCTCCTGACCTCAAGCAATCCTCCTGCCTCAGCCTCCTAGAGTACTAGGATTACAGGTGGGAGCCAGTGTGCCTGGCCAATTTTCTTCAGTTTAAAATGTGCTTTGCTAGTTGTTTTTGGCAAAGAAGGTGATCTGACGTGAGTAAATCCAACATTTTGGCAAAATTAAAAGCATTGACCTTGGAGTCAAACTTTTAGAATTCAAATCTGAGTTTCATCATTTATTTGCTCTGGGATGATGAGCAAGGTATTAACCTTTCTGAGCTTTGATTTTTCTTTTCTTTTTGAGCCTTTAATATGAGGATAATATAGCAGCTACCTTCCAGGTTGTTGATTTGGAAAGTGTGTGTGTGTGTGTGTGTGTGTGTGTTTATGTGCATATACACATACTTAGTAATGCACCCAGAACACTGAAATAAAAAATGCTGAATTGATGTTTGCTATTATTATTATTTATTTATTTTTATTGTTTGGGATTCATTGAGGGTACAAAGAATTAGGTTATACTGATTGCATTTGCTAAAGTCCCTCTTATAATTGTGTCCCACCCCCAATATTATTATTTTTACTTAACTAGATTTTCTTTCCAATTATTTTCTATTATGTGCTATCAGTGAAATATCCTTAATAGAACTCCACTGGCTACTGGATAAAGTCCAAACTCCACTTGTAGTTCTCAGCCTTCATGGAATATTAGACCAATCTGTGGTACATTTAAAATGCTTGAGGCTTCAGCTAAACCAGGCCAATTACATTAGACTTTTGAGGTGGGATCCAATATTGGTATTTTTAAAAGATCTCCAAGTGATTCTAGTTGTCAGACAAGGTTGAAAACCACTTTACATCATGGCTTTCAAGATCACTGACAGTCTAGCTCCAACTTATCTTTCTAACTTTGATTCTCCTTCATCTCAATATGTGCTTTCCCTTATAGGATGAGCCTATCTATTCAAGGTCTAGATCTCCACCCACTTAAACTCCTGGTAGCTCATATAAGGCTCAGAGGCTGATGGTCTGTACCTTCCCCCTCCCTTCCATGATGGGCTTCATTCTTTTAACTTGGATCTGTTCTGTGGCAAATTTTTCCTTTTTTTTTTTTTGGGGGGGGGTCTGCTTTTCTTTCTAGAACCTTCTTTTCACCTTCTTTTGCCTGAGACTAAGATAGTCCCCATTCCTTTCTAGAAACAGGCTTTTTATCTGTTTCTTTGGCCAACAGATAAAACTTGGTGGTTTGGCATAGTAGCTAGTTTCTAATCACAGGGCTGGAGAAACCTGGCCTACTATCATGCTCATTCCTACCTCTGTTCCTTTGAGCTATGCCCTCTACCTTTTCCTTTGTGCTATGCCCTCTACCTTTTCCATTTCTCTGATAATTTTCAATCTACCTAGCCTCCAAGTTCCCTTCTTCTATGAAGCCTACTTAGCATCTCCAATGCACACTGTTAATATTTTTCATACTCCCTTGGCTCACCTTGTTGATTCCTTACAATTTTACCTCCTAATTATATACTGGTCTCTAATGGAGGCGCTGGGAACACAGTACAAATTCAATACTTAATACTTCCTTTTTAGACGTACATGAAATTACCAAAAAGAAGCCTCAGCTGAAAATCCTCCAAATTGGTTCCCAAATCATTATTGTCATCATTGTCATCATTGTCATCATCATCATCATTATCATCATCATCATTATTTTCCCCAGAAGTGAAGTTCACATTGCTGTTCTTACATTTCAAATGTTAAGGAGCTTTAGGGAAGAGCACCAGTTGGTCAGGATGGAGTGGGGAGTTCCATTCGTTTTCTATTGCTGCATAACAAATTACTACAACTATATCAGCTTAAAACAACACCTATTTGTTATCTCACAGTTTGATAGATCACAAATCCAGGTGATGTGGCTGGGTTCTCTGCTCAGGATTTCACAAGGCCAAAGTCAAGATGTTGGCCAGGCGGGGATTATCTTGGAGCAAGTAGGGAAGAATCCACTTCCAAGCCCATTAAGGTTGTTGGTGGATTCAGCTCCTGGTAAGTGTAGAACTGAAGTGTTCCCATATTTTGGCAGGCTTGGGATCACTCACAGCTTGTAGAGGCCACTCTCGGATCCTTCCACACAGCCCCATCATCTCAGCAGAGGAGAACTTTCTATTAGGACAATTAGTCTTATACTATAATGTCTTAGTATGTTTGATGAATTGCTCCACACTTAACAAACATGCTTACATGATTTCTGAGAACATTTTCCAGTGCTCATTCATAAAAGGCATGCCTGATTGGGTAAAACCAACTAGATAATCCCTGCATTTTAAGAGCAACTGACTTGAGTCTTTAATTATATCTGAAAATTCCCCTTACAGAAATGCCTAAGTTAGTGCTTGGTTGAATAACCAGAGGATGGGAGTCTTGAGGAATCATCTTTATAATTTTGCCAACCCCAGAAGTGATGGAGCAGAAAGAGAACCAGTAAAGAAAGGACCACTTTGATCCAGTGGATCAATGCCTCACAGAGCAAAAGTATGCTTTGGGGTTAGCTTATCTAGCCCTTTTCTTTTCCTGATGGGGATATCAATACCCAGAGAGAGGAAGGTAACTCATAATTCATCTTCCACACATCCACCTTGGGCCAGATGCTCTGAGTGCTTATGGAGAAGATAGAGATAAATAAGAACCAGCTTATGACCTTAGGATTCCCATGCACTCAAGACCATGGTAGAATCTACTTTTCCTTTAGAAATAGCTTACTTGATCCTTAGAGATGCTAGAAAGGGATCTCAGAGATCAAATGTTCTAGTGTTTCTTAAAGATAGAACTGATGACTTTAGGTGACATTTAATTGATTACAGTTTTTAACTGTAACTATAATATTATCTTTTTTTTTTTTTTTTTTTTTTACTGGTTTTGGCCAGGGCTGGGTTTGAACCCAACACCTGCGTCATATGGGGCAGGCGCCCTACTCCTTTGAGCCACAGGCGCCACCCTATAATGTTATCTATGTTAATGATACCTTCTGTTTATAGCAAATAACACTATTTCCCCTGCATTACAGTGACATAAAGTCTTCTTCCTTCCTTCCTCTTTCCCTCATGCTCTCTTCCCCTCTTCCCCTTGCATTTATGGATCTCCTACTGTGTGAAGATAATGGAATATGATGCTTTAAGGGCTTTCAGCTCTGGAAAAAGAGGAACATGGATGCTGATCCTGGCTTCTCCCATTTAAATTCCATAAATCCCTCTTTCTCATCAATTAAGTAAATATACATGTATTATTCAAGTGCAATAATATGTGTAAAGTGCTTCACAGGGGTCCTAGCTCATTGTGAAGATTCAATAGATGTTAGCAGTTATTAAAATGAGCTCTTTTCTGGTCCAAGGAGGAGAGGGATTTGTGCTATAGGGAGCATGGGGCTTGTTTTCCTTGACCTCTCCGGGGAGTGAGCAGTTCTTGTCCCTCCTCCTCCCCTCTCCTGATACTTTGAGGATCTGGAGAGATGCCCGAGATCTGACACTTTCTGGAGAGAAAGGAAATGGACACAGACAGTAAAGGAAAATCACAGACAAGCCCATGATCAGGATCTCACAATGTAGAGACAAGCCCATGAGAATTATTGATTCTTTGGAGAAACAAACAAATTGAGCACCAGCTATATGCCCTGCATTGAGATCCCCTCTTGGGGTGCACAGCAACTTTAGTGGCTCCCATTCTGTCTCCATGCCAAAGCTTCTCCCAACTTACTCTCACTCTTTGCCACCCTCTTTTTATTCCAAGAGTTTTGAAATATCTCCTTCCTCTAAGAAAGCTTCTGTTTGGAAGAGAGGATCTCAATTTTTTTTTACTAAAAAATTATTCCACACAAGCCTTTTAGAAAAGGGAAAAAGAGGCTAAAGTTGGGGTCTTCAGATGGTAAGGGTGCTGGCTCCCTCAGTAGCAGGTGAGAAAGGAGCATCAGAAAGAAGATGGAGGAGCCTCAAAGACACTTACTTGATCATAAAATATCACTCGGGCTAACCTCTAAATGTTGAGGAAACTGCTTAGTGTATGCCATTAATGGTAGCTATTCTAGGCACTGTGACATGCTGGTGGGGGAGATATTTTGTCAGGAGCTGAGGAGAGAGCCCATTGATAGTTGTCTACTTTGGCAACACACCAGGTAGGCACCTGGCAGTGATGGGCCAAGATACCTGTGCCACTCTGGTGGCATCCTCAGGGAGGCAGAGTCCCAGTTTGGAAAGGAGGCTGTGAGGCAAAGGGGAAATGTCATAGAAAATACAGTAGCGTTTCCACAGTTGACCACCTACCCACATTGACCACCTCCTTAAATTGACCTAATTTTAATAGACCAAACATGTATCACATGTACAGTAGGCCTAGTTCCTTATGTTGACCATCTGCATACGTTGACCAGTTTGTTACAGTCCCTTGGGTAGTCAACTTACAGAGGTTCTACTGTAGTTTTAAATATTTTGATGCCATTTAAGTTATGAAGACATAGCCTGTAGGTCTTCATGAACCAACCAACTGTGTTTCTCCTGAGCCCATGGGGACGTGGGTTGTGAGGCTCTGGGGGTCGGAATGCCTTCCTGGGCCACCTCCTGCCTAGATAAGGAGCAAAAACAGGTTACCTAAGATTTATAATACATTCACTACAATCCCATTTTTATATATAAAAATAGATACATTCATTTACTTCAGCATTGTTTTTTTTCCCCAGGCCATTATTTCATTAAAGGTGATTTCATATTGAGACTGCACTATGTGGGGGCCCAGTTTCACACAGGTTACTGGTCCAGATTAGTTTATAGGTCTATTTTGTGAAGGTTACAGGTACAGTGTATACATTACTTAGCACAGTGCTTGACACCTAGTAGGTGCACCGAGGCAGAAAGAGTAAATATTACTATCAGAAAGTCTCTTAAACTGTTAAGGAGACTGCCCCTCTAGGATGATTTGCTAATTTAATAGGATAGAAAGCATGACATAAAATTTGGCAAAGTTTGGTACCCAGAAAGCATGTAGTTGGTGTGATCTCAATTTTGAAAATAAAGTATATGCTCCTGCAAGAAAAGTCTGTAAAGACATAAATTAAAATATTAACAGTGTTTGAGGTAATGTTGGATAGTGGGTGACTTTTGTCTTTTATTTTGCTTTAACACACCCACCCTCATGTGAATGGAACAGACAAGTCTTCATTCCTGTCTTTCTCTTCACTCAAAGTTATTTTTAAAAAGACTTTAATTACTGATATAAAGTAAAGCAATTACTTGTTGGTTGGCTGGGAATTGCTAAAAATTAATAAATAGTTTGGAAATTATTTAGTAAATTCTAATTACTTAGCAAAAGTAATTAAGATATTTATAAGTGAACACTCATAAAACACCACCAAGCAAATACATTACTCAATAAATGGTTTAATTAGTATTTCATTACTAGAAATTAATCTCAGTAACCAAACATTACTACAAATTACATGTGGGATGGACAACTTATTTTACTGCTGTTAATGATTTCAATTACTAAGTTTGTGGAAGTCTAATTTCTTCCTGCTTACCCCCCGTACCCACCCAGGAAAGTTCCCACACACTGCTGGGCTAACGCCTCCCACATTGCTGAGGATCTCTGGCACACAGATTGACAATTTTCCTCAGCTTATTTCTTGGTTGTCTTGCTGAAATATAGGGACTGGTTGCCTCTTAATCAGCTGGAATCAGACTCCAGAGGCCAGTGGGCTTCTAACACCAAATATACTCTCCCCTGGAGTATTCTAAATCACTTGGCTACAAGACTTGATTCCTCCTCCACTCCCGTGCCAAGGCCTTCCTGGCACCAGCTTGTTGTATTCTTGGTTTACCTCCCAGGCTGGGTGGGTGGGAGCCAGGCTGGGCTACTAAGGCATAAAAGGGCATCTTTATACAGATTAGATAAAGGAGGCCTGGCCGAGCACTATGGCTCACACATATAATCCCAGGACTTTGGAGGCAGAGGAGGGAGGATCACTAGAGACCAGGAGTTTGAGACCAGCCTGGGCAATAAAGTGAGACCCCGTCTGTTAAAAAAAAAAAAAAAAAATTTAAAACAAAACCCCAAAAAGCTAGCCAGGCATAGTGGCGCATACCTATAGTCCCAGGCACTCAGAAGGCTGAGGCAGGAGGATCACTTGAGCCCAGGAGTTCAAGAACTATGACTGGGCCACTGGACTCTAGCCTGGGTGACAGAACAAGACCCCATCTCTAAAAGAAAGAAAGAATGAAACAAACAAACAAACAAACAAACAAACAAGAAAAAGGGAGTCCTCTCCTCTAGTCACAAGTCACAAGGCAGGTAGATTTCAGCTCCCACTGTTGTGTGTTCCTTAAACAGATTCCCCAGGAGAGGACTCAGACTTGAGAGGAGTGTAGGGGGGATACTCTCAGGAGCTACCCCTATACAGGGGTGAGGGGAGTAGGATGGGGTAGGGGAGAAAGCTGAACACCAACCCCCAGGGGAAGCTCTGAAACTGGGATAATCCTTCCAAAATGTCCTGGATTGAGATAACTTTATTATCTCAAGTCACTAGACACCAGCAGGGGGCTACTCTGGGGAACCGTAATGGGCTGAGAACAATTCCTGCAGGGGGAGGCCACACTCCTGGCAGTTGGAGGGATGAGCGCCTCCACTCTCACACCAGCCTCCCCTACAGCCCCTTTACTATGTGCAACCTGAACAACCACAAATGAAGGCCTCCTGGAGGTGACCTGAGGGGTGTGGTATCCCGCTGAAATAGCCGTGAGTGGCGGTGGGGTGGGAGGATGTGGGGGTAGGGAGTGTCACTGTTGGTGTTACAGTGAACTCTCATTGGGACTTACACCTAGATCAGTAGTTTTCAACCAGTATGCCATGAGAGGATTTTAGGCGTGCCTTGAAAAATTTTAAAGATCGATAATTAGCTCCCACTTAATGGGCACAATGTTAGGGTGTATGGCACACCTCTTGGGGGCGGGACACAATTATAAGAGGGACTCTACTTAACAAATACAAACATTGTAAGCTAATTCTTTGTATCCTCAAATTAACACGAAACAATAAAAAAGAAAAAAAGATTGGCCACAACCCTACCACAATAGGCTCTTCCCTCTCTAAAAAAAAAAAAAAAAATCATTAATTAAATTATTTTCAAAAGAAGTTCAAAGCACAGTAAATATATTCTTTTTATTTATTTATTTATTTTGAGACAGAGTCTCACTATGGTCACCCTTGGTAGAGTGCCATGGTGTCACAGCTCACAATAACCTCAAACTCTTGGGCTTAAGCGATTCTCTTGCCTCAGCCTCCCAAGTAGCTGGGACTATAGGCACCGCCACATCTGGCTATTTTTTTTTGTTGCAATTGTCATTGTTGTTTAGCAGGCCTGGGCTGGGTTCAAACCTGCCAGCCTCGGTGTATGTGGCTGGTGGAGCTACAGGTACCACCCTATATCCTTTTTCCTTATCACAGCCTTATCTTAGATAAGATTCAAATGTCAGAGGGTTCATTTCCACCAAATCTCAGCCCAGGTCATTGTGGGATGAATTTGCCTGCATCTGGATATGCTTTCTGGTGCAGGAGATACAAGTGAGGAGTCAGCTGGAGGTGGAGGTAGTATTCCCCTGGGCCTCCCCAGGGCATCTTGCAGATAGATGTGGCATGTTGTGGAGGAATCGAGGCTGGAAACAGATGGGCTTCAACATATCTAAATGCCTGTTTCTCGTCTGTCCTTGCCTCTGTTTGCTCTCCCATCTGGGCCTGTTCTTCACTTCTCACCACCCCAGGACTATGTTCTGCTCATTTCTCCTCCATGTCTGTGCAGGTGGCCTCCCTCTCTCCAGGACCACCTCTTGATGCACAAAATCCACCCAGAACCTGTCCACCAGTCCCTGCCTAGCTACTTTACATCATGCTGCACTCAACCCTTTCCGTGTTTCTGCAGCTCTCAGCACAGATTCTTTAGGCCAGAGACTCAGTTTGTTTCAGAAATCCCATGCTTGGCTCCATACCTGGTTCAGGGCATGGTGATTGGAAAAAGGCCAGAGGAGAAAGAAGACCCAGTGTGCACATCCCTGTCAGGATGCTCCCTTCTCAGTGCCAGAAAGTGTGAACTACAACATGGGTAACGTCTGCCAGGCCTCTCCAGGCAGGCAGATGGTGAGGGGTGCCCAGACTTATCTTCTACTGGTGGCGGCAGGACCAGGAGGGAAAGAGGAAGGTGGGAAGTTCATGTTTATCATGTCTGGGGCTTTGTCTGCCTTGTCTTTAATCAGTCTATAGCTAATTAGCTGTCTCTCCCTAGCTTGGCGGAATATCATTAATCACAGCAGGAGAAAGCCCCAGAGCTTACCTTAGTTAGCAGTGCCTTTAAGCTCAGGGGAAATCCAGTTCCTTGGGTGGGCCGTTCTTATCTGGGGCACTAACAGATGTAGGGGTTCCTCTCTGAGGGTCCCTGGGTCCTGGGTTTCTGTGGCAGATGAGACCACTTTAGGAGGAAGGGTAACTTCTCTTCCTCCTAACTTCAACATTTCACTTTTGCTCATGGTGTAAATGCATCCAGCCCCAGACAAGATACCTTTCCAGACTCCCTTGCAGCTAAGGAAGACCATGTGATACAGTTCAGACCAATGAGGCATAAGCTGAAATCTTTGGGATGCTCTAGGAAGTCTTTCCCTTTCCTGATAAAAGACACTGGATGCCAGTGCTGCCCCTTTTTGTCCTTACTCCTTGCTTCCTGAATGAAGACTTGAAGATTGGGCCTGAAGCAGCCATCAGCCTCTATGAGGGAAAAGCCAAGAAAATCCTAATGATGCCAGCACTGCCTTTGATGAGCTGATAAACCAAAGCAGGTAACCATCCTACCTCTAGATTTCTGTCATGTGAAAAGCATAAAACTTTGTTTGGTTACCTGTAGCTGAATGCATTTCTAATGTAAAAGGGAATCCTAGGTAGTTCCTGCCTCACTGCAGAGATGTTCACAGTACTCAGAGTAACCCAGATACTCCCAGGCTTCACCAGCCACTGGGTATGAGTGAGGTTATAGTGGTAATAGTAACCCAATGTCACTAACTCTGCCCCTCTGATCAGGTAGTATATCTACTTCTTTGTCCTTTAAAATCTCATTATTCAACCTCTTTTAGCCACTTCTCGCATTAAGAAAGTATCTGAGTATGACATTGATGTATCAGTGATGTTAAACTCTGTGTAATGGAGTGCCTTGTAAGGAAAAACTAGATTTTCAGGCAAATAAGCAATGTCTTTTCTCTTAGTTATGCAACTTCAAAGTAGGCAAACACATTGCTCTGGGAAAAGGGTGTGACAAGGAATGTTGTGATTCTAAGAAGCTTTTGGTGTGTAGAGCTGGTCACAGAGGTGGGGATATCTGCATAGGCGGCAGGCAGTCTCCTGGCAGGATTGAGATCAAGACCCTGACTGAACCATTTTGGGTTTAAAGTTACTGGTGCCTTTCTGATGAACTGAGTTGCTCCTCTCTGAGGTCCTTTAGCAGGAAAGGTCAGAAATGACCCCCAAAGGGAAACTTACCATCAGGAAATTTAGCGTTGGAATTTGTGACTCAAGTTAATATCAGGCTTGGGTGCATTTCAGGGAGGCTAGTGCCAGTTCAGCACATGGCAGGATAGAGGTCCTCCTGCCCCAGGTGATCTGGCACTGGTCATGCTGAGGGAACGGTGGCTGCACATAACAGTGTGAAGTAAAGGAGTTGTAGCCTGGAGCCCATTGTGGGACTCCACATGATGTCCTGTGCAGGCATCTGGACTAGGATGTTACTGCAACTGCAGACATGCAGGTGTCAGACTGCATGAGACCAGTTTTCAACAGGAATTCCTTTGCTTTTTCAGACTCCCTTGCAGCTAAGGAAGGCAGATGACTGATGAGACTATTCAGTCCTGTCTACACCTGGGTTTTAGAAACAGAGAGGATCCTTATTCTCTGAGTAAGCTTCTCTGGTTCTTCAATAGGTCAGAGAAGGTGGGGGGAGGAGGTTCCTGAGAGTTAGAGAGATAGCATAGCAAAGTGGTTAGGAGAAAGGACTCTGGAGTCAGACTTGCTCTACCACTGGTTGACCTTGTGTACGAGTCTGGATTCTTCAATGTGCACACCTGTGCATTCTTACACAGAGAACTCTCTGCCTTTACACGGGCCCCATGCTTGGCTCAATTTTTGCCATCTTAAAAGTCTTAATAATCTTTGAATAAGGGCCCCATGTTTCCATTTTGCATTGAGCCCTGCAAATTAGGTAGCTAAATCCTGTTTGGGTAAATTATTTACTTCTCTGAGCCTCTGTTCTCTTATCTCTAAAATGGATTTTATTATATTATTATTATTATTTTTAAGGAACATGAGCCAAAGTTTTGTCTGTTCATTTCTTACATTGAAGTACTCTTTGATGACATCCTTATCTGAGATTCTTTGCCATAGTCCTTAATTGCTACACAACTGCAGCCACTTTATGGGGTTTCCCTTCTGTCAGTTTTATACAGGTCCACCCATTCTCCTGGTTTCTTCTTGTCATCAACCTTAGTTAGGTTGATCTGGTGTACAGCATAAGGGGCCTCCATCAACTTGACATACACAGGCTCATCACGGTTGGATGCAAGCACACAAAAATAGTCCTGGTGCTTGTCTAAGGCTTTGGCAGCTTCACGGATTCCACGTGCAAGGCCATCATAGATGAGGGTGGTCTTCAGCACCTCTTGGAAAGCAGTGTTAATGTCCAAAACACCTCCAGAAGCAATACCTTCCTCAGCCATGGAGGTGGCTGAATCTTGAACTCACCCAGGCTTCTGCCACCATGCTATGGCAGTGGGCAGGGAAAGAGCTCTAAAATGGATTTTAACAAGTTACTTCAGAGGGTTGTTGTGAGCATTAAATGAGTTACATAAAATACGAAGAACAGGATGTGGCATGCAGTCAGCTCCGTGTGAGGTGGTAGCAAGTGCTATCCTGCCCATTAATTGAGGCAGGTGACGACTCCAGCAGTTCATCAGCACAACACAGGGATGTGACTGTGACTATGTCCCCAGCTAGTGGAGCAGATCAGATCAAGAGCACAGGGAAACAACACAAGGAGAGGAAAGTGTGACCCCTCGACTTACTTCTCACATAGGACGAGATGCCTCATTAATCCCACATCCTTCTGGGGTCACAGGGTTGATGAGAGAAGAGAATTCCAGGGCCTGAGAAGTGTGGAGCCAAGGCCAGCCTCCCAGCGGAGGGGCTGGCAGCAGGAATCAGGCGTGGCTCAGAGGGGCAGGAGGCCTCAGTTTTTCATTTTTCAGTAAAGATGGGGGCTTACTCTTGCTCAGGCTGGTCTAGAACACATGAGCTCAAGCAAGCCACCTTCCTTTCTTTCTGAGGGGCCAGGTGGGGGCAGGAGTGTGGTGAGGGTTGGGGGGGAAGGCTGTCCTCAGACTCAGGCCCACTGCCCCTCCCCCAGATTCAGCAGAACAGGTGGGGGTGGGGGATGGAAGCTGGGGGAGGAGAGGGTGCCCAGCCCCAGCCTCCCCTCCAGGTTGGGCTGTATTGCATTTACAGACCCAGATCTGAGGATAGGATATGGTGGAGGATGCTTTATTATGATGATTATTCTAAATAAACTTATCTATGGACAGTTAACATACACACACACAAGAGAAATCACAAGTGCCCACCTCAAAAATCCTCCCAACAACCCAATTCAGAAAACAGGCCATCCTGACAACCTTCAGAAAGCTCCTCTCCCAGGTATTCCCTCCTTCTCAAATTCACCACCATCCTGCCTATTATTTTTTAAAAAACAATTAGATTTCACTTTTCCTAATTTTTTATTTTTTTGAGACAGAGTCTCACTTTATCACCCTGGGTGGAGTGCCATGACATCATAGCTCACAGCAACCTCAAATTCTCCAGCTCAAGCTATCCTCCTGCCTCAGTTTTTCATTTTTCAGTAAAGATGGGGGCTTACTCTTGCTCAGGCTGTTCTGGAACACATGAGCTCAAGCAATCCACCTGTCTCAGCTTCTCAGAGTGCTGGGATTACAGGTGTGAACCACTGAGCCTGGCCCCTAATTTTCATTCAAAAATTTTAAGCCAAAAAATAAATTGGTAGAATAGAATAGGAACACTCATACACTCACCTAATATTGTTAACATTTTGAACATTTTGGCACATATTCTCTCTCTCTCTTTTTTGTCTTTTTTCTCCCCTCCTCCTATGAACAATTCTCTGGACCATTTCAGTTATTCGCAGTCATCATGATACTTTTATCTCTAAATATTTCACCGTATCTCCTAAGAATGAGGGATGCAGTGTAATGATCACACTTGAGGAATTTAACATTGCTACAATATTATATAAGTTGGTAATCCTATTTTCCCAATTATCTCAACAATGTTTTATATAGAGAAAGTGGCCATAAAGATTGAGTGCGATGTAAAAATAGTTTACAATCTTACGTTGCACACAAATATTACAGCCACCCTGTGTATCTTTTCAAATCTATAATCCAATCTTGGAACACACTTTGCATTTATTTGTGTCTTGTTAGTCGTCTTTAATGTAGAACAGTTCCCCTTTTTTGTTTTTTTGGTCTTTTATGACATTGATATTTTTAAAGAGTATAGGCCACTTTTGCAGAAAAGCTCTGATTTAGGATTCGTCTGATTATTTCTTCATTTTTAGACCTAGTTTAAACATTCTTGGTGAGAAAACGACACAAGTTTTATTATTCCTCATATATTTATTATTTATAATAATGTATTATTAACAATAGTGGGCTATTAACAATTTATTGTTAAATTATTAACAATTTATTGAGTGCCCATCATGTGATGTGGGGATTCTTTTTCATTTTTATTTGTATTAATTTATTTTTATTATTTTTTATTGTTAAATCATAGCTGTGTACATTTGTGCAATCAAGGGGTACAATGTGCTGGTTTCATATACAATCTGAAATATTCTCATCAAACTGTTCAACGTAGCCTTCATGGCATTTTCTTAGTTATTATAGTAGGCATTTGTATTCTGCATTTAGTAGGTTTCGCCTGTTCTTTTTTATTTTTTATTTTCAGACAGAGTCTCACTTTGTCACCCTTAGTAGAGTACTGTGGTGTCATTACTCACAGCAACCTCAAAATCTTGGGCTCAAGA
>CAUYPK010025722.1:0-21713 GCA_963574355.1 Loris lydekkerianus | reverse complement strand
CTCTTTGAATCCGTTGAATTCTTGAGATAACCTTTGGAATTCTAATTCGATCTTATTTGCTATCCAGATCCTGAATTCAATTTCTGACATCTCAGCTATTTGTTTGTGCATGGGGTCTTGTGCTGTTTCTTCCCCATTGATCCTTCGGGGAGTTGATCTACTCTGATTATTCATATTGTCAATTTTTTTCTGTTGATTTCGCCTCATGATTGCTTTTCACTGTTGCCTCTGGCCGTTCTCAGAGTTGGGGAGGTGTCTCTCCAAGATTAGACCCCAGCGGGATCACTCTATTGTTGCTGGATCTTTGTAGGGAGTGACCGTGTGTAGTTCCTCTGGGGCTGCTCTAATTAGGGAGTTCTGGTTGTAGAAGCAGCTCCTGTGTGTGAGACACCCAGATCCAGCAACAGGGCTGGGGGTGGTGCGCACGGTTCTCTGTGCCTGGCACCCAGTTACTTTGCCACAGAGAACCCAAGGCTCTAGCAGTCTCTGGCCAGGAGAAGGGCTCTGCGCAGATGTAGGGAGGGCTCCAGAGGGCACGCAGCTGCCAGAGTCCCTGGTCAGATGGATGAGCTAGTGTGGAGGCTTGGAGGACACAGGAGGGGGGACGCATGGTTGCGTGGCTCCCGCAGTTCCTGGTCAGGGAATGTGGAGCCCTGGTGGGTGCAGGTCACCAGTCGGGGGTTGCTGCACACTTCTTATGGAGGTCTGGGCGGCGCCAAGCCCAGGAGTTTGAGCTTGCTATGAGCTGTGACGTCAGGGCACTCTACCCAAGGCAACAGCCCAAGGCTCCAGTGTGCCAAAACCGGCTCACTCTGCTCCTAAGGATTAGGGCTGTGAGGCAGTTCAGTCCCCGCCTTTAAGCTGCTTAGTCACTAGGTTACTTTGTCCCGCCCGTTCCTTGCTCTGGGACCCTGAGGGCGGAGCTTGCTGGAGCAGTTTTTTCACACAATGGCTTTCACTGAGCCCAGCTCAGTGGCTCATTTTGGGGCCCCAGACAAAGCCCAAAGTTCTCCACACTTTTGGTCAAGCTCTCCCCCAGGCAGCTCAACTGAGCGCCAAGTCCAAGAACACCGAAAAAGTTCACAGGTAAGGCCTTTCCAGTTTGGAGTCTCACTGCTGCATGTACTCACGGTTGCCGGCATGATTAGCTCGATTGAACACATGCAGCCACTTGCCAGTTTTGCACTGTTTTTGTCCTCCTCCTGGGGTCCAGAAGTCCCTTGCTGGCTCCCTGTATCCTCAAAGGGATGATCATAGGCAGATCCCAGCAGCCAGAGATGTCTGGAGTCTTGTCTCCCCAGACTCGCCATGCCCAGTTGCAGGGAAGCTGTTACTCAGCCTCCATCTTTAATCCAAACCCAAATAAATTTTTTTAATGGGCACATCTAGATTGAAAATGTTGACCACTGGGTATTCAGCACTCCTCAGAGCCCATGACAGTTTGTTGAATTTTTTTTTTTTTTTTTTTTAATACAGTCTTACTATGTCAGCCTTGATAAAGTGCTGTGGCATCACAGCTTACAGCAACCTCAAACTCTTGGGCTCAAGAGGTTCTCTTGCCTCAGCCTCCCGAGTAGCTGGGACTACAGGCGCCCACTACAATACCCAGCTAAGTTTGCTGAGATTTTGATGAGATCAGTAACACTCCCTAAAACATTATAGCATCAGTAAATGAGGTGCAAAGTTAAGAAGAGCTTTGTGTCATTTTTATGGCGGGGGGAGGGGCGTATCACTTATGGCAAAGAAGCCAGCAGCAACTTAACCTTGTTAAGACAAGACCTTTGAGTTGTCAAAGCTTAACCTTGTTAAGACCTTTGAGTTGTCAGAGGTGTGAGATTGAGACCTCACTTTTGAACTCTGTTATAACAAAGGGCTGTACGAGTGCTGACGAGCCCTGTATGTGTGTGCCCAGGTGCTCTTACTGCCCAGCCAGAGCTGGAGACAGGACGGAGGGTTTTCCAGCTCCTTGGCAGCACTTTTGCCTCCACCTCTGCATTCTGCTCTTCAGGCTGTACAGGTGCCCATTGTCTCAGCTGAGAGAGCTGGTGAAATACAGGCAGTGTGCCTGGGTACAGTGCACAACAGAGGCCTCTGCTCTCAGGAATGATGCTTGTGCCTGACTTCTTGTTTCTACTTCTGAGACAGCGTTAACTCCAGGCTTTGAAAGTGAAATTTGGAAACAAAAGGCTAGTTAAAATATAATTGGCCTGGTCAGGTGAGGTGGCTCACACCTCTAATCTTAGCACTCTGGGAGGCAGAGACAGGAGGATAACGAGCTCAGGAGTTCAAGACCAACCTGAGCAAGAGCAAGATTCTATTTCTACAAAAAATAGAAAACTTGGCTCCGTGCCTGTAGCTCAGCAGTTAGGGTACCAGCTACATGTACTGGAGCTGGCCGGTTTGAACCCAGCCAGGGCCTGGCAAATAACAATCATAATTACAACAAAAAAATGACCAGGCATTGTGGTGAGCGCCTGTAGTCCTAGCTACTTGGAAGGCTGAGGCAGGAGAATCACTTAAGCCCAAGAGTTTGAAGTTGCTGTGAGCTGTGATGCAATGTCACTCTACCAAGGGCAGCATAGTGAAACTCTGTCTAAAAAAAAAGGAAAGAAAGAAAGAAAGAAAAGAAAGAAAAGGGAGGGAAGAAAGGGAGGGAAAGAAAAGAAAGAAAACTTAACTGGGGCTCCCCATCCCTCTCCTGGTGCTCCCTCCCTGCCCCCAAATCCAAAAAAAAAAAAAAATAGTCCCAGCTACTCAGGAGGCTGAGGCAGAGGCTCACTCGAGCCCAGGAGTTTGAGGTTGCAGTGGACTATGGTGATAACACTGCACTCTAGCAAAGGCAACAGTATGGGACGCTCAAAAAATATATACATATATATGATTGGCTAGAATTAATATTTTATATTGGTATAGCTCTGCCCATTTGAAAAGTGTATTTTGTTTGCACATGGGTGTATTTTGGGTGTATTTTGCCTTGCCTAAGTTGAGAAACATAAATTCTCTCAATAGTAATTGCCATGCCAGTTGTAACATATTCAAGTTGTAATTACCAGAAGTACCCTACAAATAAAATTTTTTGCAATCCTGATTATATTTGGCAGAGATTAAACAATCAAGTAAATTGCATCCTAATTTTCTGAAAGTCAAAATATTTGGGGTAATACTATTGCCACTAGCAAGTTCCTGTTGACTCTTAAGGCCCACCTGATGGAACTTGTGCAACATTCAGGCTTTGAACCTTGCTATTGACTGGATTTTTTCGAGGGAGGAGGCTGCTAAACTATTTTCCTCTTTGTTGGAAAGAATTTATTGATTTCAAATTGGAACTAATGGTGTGTCTTATCGTTTAATGATTTTGCTTAATGATAACATATAGGCTGCAAAGTCAGTTTTCTAAATAGAGATTGATATCCCAGGTGGATCTAGCAAATACACAATTACTTTGAAATTCTGTTGAAATAAACATTTAGAAGTAATACTGAAATTTTCATAACTACTTTGGAGAAAGTAATTTTGCCTAAAAATAGTTCTTTTTTTTATATATATAATTACCATTGTTATCATTGGATCAACACATTAACTTTTTGTTATGTTTATTTTTGATTTTTTGGGTTGGGTTGATATTGGTACATAGTAATTCCTGGCAGTAAAAACCTTGACTTTGTTGTCACTTACCATTTACTTTCTCTTTCAGTACTGAGCTTGCTGGTTTTATTAAAAAAGTGCGAAACAAAAACAAGAACTCACTGTCAGGATTGAGTATTGATGAAATTGTCCAAAGAGTGACGGAACACATTCTAGATGAACAGAAAAAGAAAAAGGTATTTCATTCAGATACAAGAAAATGTGCCACTCCATTCTTACTTCTAAAGTATGAGGATTATTTAAAAATGCTTTAAATTGAAAGGTGGAAAGTAATTTACTAATGACAGAAGATGGTCAGGCTTTTAGGTTACTGAACTTCGCTTTCCTCCTCCCCCCCACCCCCGTCTCCCCTCCTCTGTTAATCTCTGTAGCCAAATCCTGGGAAGGACAAGAGGACACCTGAGCCCAGCTCTGCAGCTTCTGTGACCAGGTCACCCTCAGTGATTGTCGGACCATCACCCAAAACCAAGGGGCAGAAAACAGAAGATACCCCTGTGAGTGCTGTGTCTATAACTATATAGTTGTGATTTTTAATGAAGAACAAGAAGGAAGCAAAATTTTGAAGCCCTAATTTAGCTCCATTCTTTTAATTTCTAAACCTGATTTTTATTTGATTCTAAAATTAGAAACCAAATTTCAGTGTACTTGAATGGCCCAGTTAGAACAATCACCTAATTGCTGAGATCATGTCTGTGCTCTGACAAGTGCCTTGGGGCTCATTGCAGAGAAAAGCCTCTGCTGGGGGAACCTTCTCTCTCATGCCTTGTTTTGCTGCAGATGGTCAAGTACATTAACATTTTCTGTCTAGTGTGGTATATTGAATAGTTTGGGAAAACAGTTTTTGAATAATTTCTTCTGTGTAACCATGGGCTTTGGACTCACACAGACTTGGTCCCATCTTTTAATAGCACTAGGAGCCTGGCTGATATGCTGCTATAGAAGGGGTCAGAATGGGTCAGCTGGGTCAGCTCTGCCCCCGCAAGGCTAGTGGCTGCCCTTTGCCCGTTCCCTCAAAAGCCCAAAAGGGACCCTAGGATAAGCTAAATTTGCTTGGACTGCATGTGCTGATTTAGGTTGTAGGTTTTCCTCTTAGTAAGAATATTTATATTTCCATAGAATTTTGCATAAAATACTTTAACATCTATGATCTGAATTGATTGCCATTGTAATTATATTTTATAATAAGGAAACCACAGCACAGGTGGCTCATAACAGTTGGCTGAAGTATTTGAAGACATGGATGTAGCTCATAGTGGGCCCTTGGACTTGTTCACAAAGCCTATTGTTCCCTAATCCCCATCACATGGTTGGCTGATGCCATGCTGTAGGGACCATACATGAGTTTGAAAGAAGCCCTGTTGCTTGTGTGGCTCGGGGCCGGGTCCTCTGGATGGAATTCTGGTATAGAGCTCCATTTCTCTTTGGCCAGCTGTGGTGTCAGTACAGCTGATGAAACACAAGGAGAGCTGTGGATCCTGTAGTGTTCTCAGCAGGGAGCACAATACTGGTTTGCTTACTTGAACTGGCACTGAATCTTTTTGTGAATTAAAAGTATTATATTTTCAAAGTACAAAAGTAGGCTTGTAGCTCAGCAGCTAGGGTGCCAGCCTGGGGCTGGCAGGTTCAAACATGGGCCGGGCCTTCCAAACAATGAGAACTACAACAAAAAAATAGACGGGGGTTGTGGCAGGCGCCTGTAATCCCAGCTACTTGGGAGGCTGAGGCAAGAGAATCTCTTAAGCCCTAGAGTTTGAGCTGTGACACCACAGCACTCTACTGAGGGCGACATAATAAGACTGTCTAAAAAAAAAAAAAAAAAAAAAAAAAAAAGTACAAAAATACATGGCTAACAATGGAAAATACAAATTAAAAGGGCATTTTTAATAAATCCACCTCCCCCCAACAAGCGTTATAACAATGGTGCATACTTTTCTGCACTCTCCTATGTGCACATGTATGAATTTTAGTCAAAGCTGCATATTTCAGTCATACTTTTTATGTTCTTTAGGGGGAGGAATTTTTCTCTCAATTTTTTTTGTGTGGTTATCTTTTACTTAGAAGTAAACTGTACCCATCTTTTCTCAAATACAATCAACTGTAGACTGTTCAAGATAAACCTAGCTCTGAGCTTTGTAGAGGATATTAGAGAGGCCTTAACTTGCCTTTCCCCAGGACTGACATCTGTTTGTCCCTGACCCTGAGGTTACAGGCAGCAGTAAAGGAGGGTAAGCCCTCATTCTGTGGTGCTGCCTGCTCCGCTTGGCCCACGTCATGCCTTGAGAAAGACAGTAAAAGGGTGGACAGCAGCTCCAGGTGTTTTCCCAGCTCCACTCCCTGGACTACAGGTGTTTTTGGAATATGGGTTCAGTCTGGGTTCCTTACTGTTTGTGAAGGACACAGACAAACAAGACTCATTTCCTGCCTTCAAGGTGCTCAGAGTGTAGAGGCAAGTTAATGTAGAAATTACCTATGCAGTGTGGGGTGAGAGCCCCTGGTCTGCTGTCAGGTCTGTAATGCTGTCTGTGCTTATCAGACTGAGCCACTGGAGGCTGGAAACCTTCCATTCATCTGTGTCCAGTCCCTCACCTGGATGTGTGCCAAATGAGCCATCGTATGTTTTGTTTTGATTTGTACAAGTAATCCATGTTCATAGAAACTTTACAAAATAATAATGAAAAAATAAAGCCTCCCTTGACCAGATGCTCTTCTAGGCATCTAGTTATACATGTATTCTCTTTATTTTTATTTTTTTTATTTTATTTATTTATTTTTTGAGACATTCTCTTTGTTGCCCTCTCAAACTCTTGGGCTCAAGCGATTCTCTTGCCTCAGCCTCCCAAGTAGCTGGGACTACAATGCCCAGCTATTTTTAGAGATGAGATCTCTCTCTCGCTCAGGTTGGTCTCGAACCTGTGAGCTCAGGCAATCCACCCGCCTCGGCCTCCCAGAGAGCTGGGATTACAGGCCTGAGACACCGCACCTGGCCTTCTCTTTATTTTTAAAAATTTAGATTATGTGATACATGTGATATTATAACCTGCTTTTGCTCAACAGTCTTCCCTCACCATCTGATCTAGCCACAGGACAGTCCCTATAGGGATGTGTTACAATTTACCCTCCCCAACTGTTAGATAATATATGAGTGATTTGTAATATTGAGTTATACTTTACAGAATAAATACACATTTGTAGTATTTCACCTGGGAATCTGTTAACTATATAAAACATTTTTTTCTCTGAGAAAATTAGAACTTCAAAAGCATACTTTTCTGTATTTTTTTCAGAAATGCAATATTAAAAAATAAGTCATTCCCAGGTGGTGCCCATAGCTCATTGGATAGGACGCTGGCTACATACATCCAGACTGGCGGGTTCAAACCCAGCCTGGGTCAGCTAAATAACAATGACAACGGCAACAAAAAAAATAGCTGGGCGTTGTGGCAGGTGCCTGTAGTCCCAACTACTTGGGAGGCTGAGGCAAGAGAATCGCTTAAGCCCAAGCGTTTGAGGTTGCTGTGAGCCGTGACTCTATGGCACTCTACTACCAAGGGCAACATAGTGAGACTCTGTCTAAAAAAAAAAAGAGAGATAAGTCATTCCCTCATATACTTTAAGGTGTGACTGGGAATTATTTGCCACCCTTTGTGCCAAAATGTTTGAAGTCCACTTGTAGGAAAAGTTCATGTTCTTAAAAAAATACTTCACTATTCTTTGTTACTTCCACAGTCATCAGGCACAAGTTCCTGTGAATTATGCCATGAGGTGTTCAAATCAAAAAATGTGCGTGTGCTAAAATGCGGACACAAGTATCACAAAGGGGTAAGAGTTCTCTTAGTCTTCCTATGCCCTATGATTAAGTGTTTTGAAAATTAAGAAGGAATATTTTTTTCCCCAGGCATCAATATTTCTTGTATTTTTGAGCCATTTTCTTTATAAACCTCCTGATGTCAGTGTTTCCTGTGTTCCTGTCCCACGCCTGTCACCGTGGAAAGGGGGGTTTCTGGGCCCTGGCACATGTGTGCACTGCAGTGTCCTTTCCCTCACGTCGTGGACTCCAGCAGTTCTTTGGTGCTGAGATTCAAAGCAGTATTAGTTCCTTGAAAGGTGATTTCTTCTGCATATGACTGAAGAGAATAATCAGTACAGCTGTTTTCTTGATTTGGTGTAGTATACGAAGTCAGTTTAACAGTTGAGAGAGAAACTACACCTAGCTGTGTCCCCATGCCTGACCCTGGGAGGTTCCAGCTCACACCCTTCCCAGATCTGTGTGTGAATGGTCTTGGTGTTCTGGGTACTATGAGCATTTGTCCTTATACCCCTGCTGTTGGTTAGAACAAGTCAGTTCTCTGCCATGTTGTTTTATTGATTCCTGAGAAAGGGATAAATACAGCATACTACACTTGCACCGGAAGGAATCAGGACAGCCTGCAGTATCTTGCATGGTCTGCGCCTGGGGGCACCTGGGCTCTCTAGCTTCCCACACTGCCGAAGCCATGTTGGCAGCAGCAGGCCAACCAGGAGCACCAGGGGGTACAGTGTGCAGCCTGATGGGCCAGACTGGTACTAAGGGCAGGACCAGGCAGAGTAGCAGGCTAAGAATCAGGTGACTGGGTCCCAGGGCCAAAGGCAGGCCAGCCTGCAGAAGTGAAGGCTGCTAAAGCGGGAGAGCTGAGCCCAGAGCTGGCTGTGGGAGGAGGACAGGGCTACCCGGGGCCAGGTGGGGGCCCATGGTATTCATGGAGGGGATTCTCAGCTGGAACCATTTGCTCCTGGGGCTTCACCCACACTCATGACCTCAGCAGGTATTGGTGTTCATGAGTATTAGACAGCTCCATGCCTAAGAGACTTTGAGGCACAGGTTCCTTGTGGTCTTGAAGCAACTACTGATGTTGTTGCCTCCTTTTCAGTGCTTTAAGCAGTGGCTTAAAGGGCAGAGCACTTGCCCGGCCTGCCAGGATCGGGATCTCCTGTCAGAAGAGTAGCCTGCACCACCTGGAAGAGGGCAGCCCAGTGGAAACCAGTGGCTGTCTTCCTGCTGCAGGTGGTCACACTCACTGAAGAGTGAAGCACTGGCGCCCTGAATCGGGAGAATGGCAGTGTGCTGCCTTTGATACGAAGAGCAAACATCTGAAGGCCCTCCCGTGTTGTGTCACTCAGCTAATAACTGGAACTCTTTAGTACAATTGACATTAACTCATTTTCCCACTCAGATAAACACTTCAGTGACAGCCCAACTAACAGCCAGTAGAGTGACATGGAACCACATTCTTGCCTTGTCATTGATGGGCTGCTGCAGAGGTGCTCTTGGAGGTGGTAGCTTCTTTTGGAAAATATTGTGAGTGGCTCAAAGCAGTATTTGAGTTACAAGAAGTCCTAATGTACTCAGTGCACCAGGTTCCCTTTGTGTTTGAAAAACCTGTTCTAATAGCTCCACAAGAGAGATTATATTGACCTTTTAAAAGTTTTTATGAGATTCTGTATTCCTGAAAATGTGCCAACATTTTTTCTCAAAGATTCTACATTTTAAAATGGGCATAAAGCAAACTACATTTTAATAATTTATAGTTAATCTGAAAATTTGGGCTGATTTAGACCAAAAGATTCAAATCTTCTCTTTGTGAAATGCCATGTGCTTTCAATTTTTCATTTTGTTATTTTATGTAACTCTGTTATATATTTTTTAAATGTTTATTTTTCATTTCAAGGTATAATCTGATTTTTGATAATCAATTACAAAACATTGTTTTGTTAGTATCAACCAAGACTTTCTATCCCTGAAGTTGAGGCTACATATTCATCCTATTCATCCACCCAGCTCAATGTTGGGGACTTGACTCCTCGAATCCTCTGCTCTTAGCACCACCATTTGTCCATGGTGATTTAGCCTTGGTGAGTCAGCCAGCAGGTTCTTGGGTGTCTCTCGGCAGCACAGCGTGGCCCCCCACTTCCCTGCAGGCTATATGTGGAAACAGTTGCCATCACTCTCCTTCCTGTCTCACCACCAAAAAGAAAAACTGTGTCATTAGACAATCCTGAGGTGTCTGTTTTACAGTCCTTCTGTTTTTGACCTTTGTGAAGTAATGCATGCAATCTTGTACTGTGACCTGAGATCAAAACTGTAACTGCTTTAAAACCTTTAAAAATTAGATATTGTTTTGTGGATTACACACAGTGGTAAATATAGAAATAATGAATCCTGAACACATTCCATTTCTCTCAAACATGAAGGATCAAAAAATGTTTTTTAGCGTGTGCTTTGTTCTGCTGGAAACTTAAGAGTCACACATTTTTGAGCTGATTGGTCACCTTCCTCTGTCTTTGTTCACTGTGAGTTTTGATATCTTAGGTGACTTAGTTTGTAAAAGCTCACTCCTTATCCTAAAACAGGTCCTCCATGGTGGGCCCTAACATGCTGACTAGATATTCATAACAATTGAGAGCTGTGGATATTAAAATAAATAGAGACCAGGTTGTAGCAACAAAAACAAAGAAGAGGGCATCTGAGTGAAAGTGTGTTTGTACGTGACTTCAGATCCTTGTGCACATACCTTACATTTATCCAGTAATAGAATAAAGAGCATTCTAAAACAGGAACAGTTCACTGTCATTCTTGCCCATTCTTTCTCAGATGTTTCTAAAAATGCATTCTAGGCTCGGTGCTCATAGCACAGTGGTTACGGCTCCAGCCAGTACATTGAGAGTAGCGGGTTCGAACATGACCCAGGACAGTTAAACAACTGTACTCAAAAAATAGTCAGGTGTTGTGGAAGGCGCCTGTAGTCCCAGCTACTTGGGAAGCTGAGGCAAGATAATCTCTTAAGCCCAAAAGTTTGAGGTAGCTATGAGCTGTGACGCCACAGCACTCTACCGAGGGCGTCATAGTGAGACTCTGTCTCAAAAAAAAAAAAAGGCAAATAAAAAATAAAAATGCATTCTATTTGGAAATGAAAATTCAGGACAGGTACGCTGCCATTTAAGAAGTGACTTCATTTAGAAAGAGCCATGCCATGTTGTGTCCGAGAGGTCTAACCAAGGATTTTAGGGCATTTTAGAGCTAGGATCAAACATCCCTATGTGCCTAAGGATTACCAAACTCAAGATTGACTGTTTAAGTTTATGAACGGAAATTTTATACAGAGATGATAGTTTACCATTTGGGGCTAAATTAAGATACTTTTTATGTGACTACATAGAAGGATTTTACGATAAACTGCATTCCTCACTGTCTGGTTTTGTTTGTTTGTTTTTAAGGCATTTATGGATTTATGGACCGCTGAGGCTTGTTGGAGGATTTCCTTTTTAGAAGCACACAGAAGGGTCTAATGAGAACTCTAAGATTGTTGAAGAAAGCAAATGTTCAAAATCTATCTTCTGTTTATTCAAGTGTACTCAAAGTATTATCAGTACATACTTTAATCTGATGGCATTTAATTTAAAGCAATGACTATTCCTTAAGGATTCAGTTTTTTATCTGCTAAATTGTTTAATCTATGTTGTAAATAATAGATAATCCGACATAAGATGAAGTGGTGGCCCGGCAGTGCAAAATGTTACACACGGTGAAGGTAATTTTTTCTAGGTTTCACTGTCTCCTGTTACCCACAGTCAACCGTGGCCTGTGAGTGGGTGAGTACAGTGCAGTACACTGAGTGCACTGCTCCATTAAGTTGTGAATCTCTTACTGTGCCTAACTTATAAACTTTATCATAGGTATGTATGTATAGGGGAAAACCAGCAAAACAAAGGTGGAAATTTTGTCATCAACAAGAGATACCCATGAGGCTGAACAAGCAAAGGCAGTAAAGCAATAGCCTGGCTTGTCAGAGTGAGGATCAAAACAGCTCCAAAGTGACCTTCACAGGAGAAATGGGAAGTATATTTAAGTATTTTAAATGCTTGTGCCACAAAATTAATTAAAAGAATAATTGTAGGGCAGTGCCTGTGGCTCAGTGAGTAGGGCGCCGGCCCCATATACCAAGGATGGCGGGTTCGAACCCAGCCCCACCCAAACTGCAACAAAAAATAGCCAGGTGTTGTGGCAGATGCCTGTGGTCCCTGGGAGGCTGAGGTAAGAGAATCACCTATGCCCAGGAGTTGGAGGTTGCTGTGAACTGTGACGCTACGGTACTCTACCGAGGGCAACAAAGTGAGACTCTGTCTCTTAAAAAAAAAAAGAATAATTGTAAAAAGAATTCACCATCAGACGTGTAGTTCCTTTTTATTTTCATTCTGACATGATTGACTTGACAGGGGATGTAGCCATTTACCTGATTTGCTGAGAAGGATGAGCAAGGGTTGCCGTTGGAACCACTGAAATCAGGGACCATTTGTTTAGGTGTGTGTTGAGTACCCACTGTGTGCTTGGTTACCAGGTTAGATGTTTCAATATGGCAGAAAATGAGATATGGACCTAGTGAAAGGTGTCTGTTGAATAGACAAAAAATATATAATGTAATTTCAGGTGGTGAGACAGGCTTTGAAGGAGAAGCAAGGAAGGTATATAGATAAATTAATTTCTGAGAAAGTGCTTAGCTGTACCTAGCACATAAAAAACCCTTGATGAAGGGGAGCTAATAATTGTTACTAAGATTATAGTCATGGAAATTGCACAGGGAGAGTCAGTGCAAGAGTCAGTACAGAGAGAGTAAGAAAGGCTTTGTTAGATGAGGAAGTAGCACTTCTTGGTATAGCCTGGACTGGAACATAACATCATCAAGTGGTGAAGTAAGCAAAATAAGCAAGAAGAAATCAAATCACCATAAGCCATTTTGGAAAATACCAGCTTTGTTCCTGAGATCTTGCTGAATGACGTTGGGGGTGTTGTTATTCCATGGCAAAGGATAACTGCACCTGTGGCTTTCCCAAATTACTTGAATGAGCAGTCTTGATTGAGTCAGCCTTTCCTACCCAGTTTGGGGTTAGGATCAGAGCCCTGTGAGGGGCTGTCTTGGGTTTACACTGGAGGGACCTGGACAAGGCTGATCTTCGTGGGGACGGTGTGTGGTCCAAACACCCCAGTTTAGGGCAAGAACTGTTGTCATTCATTCCATCATCGCCTCTGCTTTTTTTTTTTTTTGTTGCTGTTGTTGTTGTTGTTGTTGTTTGTTTGTTTGTTTTTTGTAGAGACGGAGTCTCACTTTACCGCCCTTGGTAGAATGCCGTGACGTCACAGGACTCACAGCAACCTCCAGCTCTTGGGCTTCCACGATTCTCCTGCCTCAGCCTCCCCAGCAGCTGGGACTACAGGCGCCCACCACAACGCCCGGCTATTTTTTTGTTGCAGTTCCGCCGGGGCTGGGTCTGAAGCCGCCACCCTCGGTATATGGGGCTGGCGCCCTACTCACTGAGCCACAGGCGCCACCCCATCATTTTCACCTTTACAGGAGAACTAGGAAGAGGCATCATCGCCTCTGCTTTATTATATTGCCTCTTCCTAGTTCTCCTGTAAAGGTGAAAAAAGATACTATTTAGCAAAAATGCAGAAATTGACACTTTTAAACTACAAAATCCTAATTAGTCATCCATCAAGTCAGATTGGTCCACCATCAAGTGAGAAAATGATTTTTAATTACATTAAGGAGAATAAATTGGATATGCAAATGGAAAGAAAAAGACTTTGGCCATACTCACACGTCAATTCCAAATGAATCATAGTCCTAAGTATGCAGTAAAGTAAAATAATGCAGCTTCTACAAGAAACAATCTTCCTGACCTTGGGATAGGCAAAGATTTATTAGGAAACAAGAAGCACTAACCATAAGAATAAAAAGCTGATAAACTGGATTTTATTATAATTAGCTCTTTAATAAGTTACTATTGAGACAAGCCATGAAGTAGAAGAAATTGGTGCTGTATACTTCCAACAAAAGATTCCTCCAGAATACATAAAGAGCTATGACAATCAGTAAGAGAAAGATAACCAATATATTTATTTATTTAGAAATGGACAGGAGATTTGAATAGGCACTTTCCAAATAACCGGATGGCTCGTGGCATTCTGATTGCAAATTTGTAGGAGAATATAAATTAAGAGGCAAGGTATAGTAGATTGTCTCAAAGTTGCCTGGTTCTGGCCAGTAGAATCATCTACTTTGCAAGAACTCTGCCCTGCAGGTGAAGTTTGGGTGCGGAAATCAGTAGGTAACAGTCTCACTAATGACAGCCAGTTGGTAAAGTTTCAGGAATTGTTGTGAGCTGGTTGTTAAACACAACTGCTATTTAAAAATTGGATTATAAAGCCATGTACAGTGGCTCACATCTGTAATCCCAGCAGATGTGATTGCTGGGAGACCAAGGCGGGTGAATTGCTTGAGCTCAGGAGTTTGAGACCAATCTGAGCAAAAGCGAGACTCCATTGCTGCCAAAAATAGACAAAAAAAAAAAAAAAAAATAGCCAAGTGTGGTGGCACATACCTGTAGTCCCAGCTACTCAGGAGGCTGAGGCAAGAGGATCTCTTGAGCCCACAAGTTTGAGGTTGCTGTGAGCTATAATGATGCCATGGCACACTACCCAGGGCAACAGAGTGAGACTGTCTCCAAAAGTAAATAAAAGTTGAGGCTGAGCCTGGTGGTTCATGCCTGTAATCCCAGCTCTCTGGGAGACGGAGCAGATGGATTGCCTGAGTCCATAGGTTTGAGACCAGCCTAAGGAAGAGTGAGACCCCATCTCTGGGTGGGTCTGATGGCGCTAAAGGTGCTCCGTATGCCCTCCTTGTTTCCCATTGGAAATGGCTGTGAGAGGATACCATCGACGTTGATAAACCCTGCAAGATGTCTCTGCTGAACACTCACTGCTTTCAGGTGTGGATCCCCACTTTCCCCACCCCTCCAGGCTGTGCCTCCTTCCAGCCATCCTAGGAAGAAGATACTGTTGTCTTCTCCTTGAGTCGGCCTCTTAGCGGTTCCTGGGGAGTCACTCCTAGCAGCACCTTTGTCCCCACAACACGTGGTCCTGCCACAGGCCATCTGCCCAAAACCAAGGAAAGCACCTCCTTCCTCTGGGCAGGCCCTGCCTGTGAATCCAGGGTGGCTGTGCTTCAGGAGTGCTGAACAAGAAACCACCGGGAGCACAACTCCAAACCAGAGGTGACACAGTGTCAACTCCGTGGAGGAAGGATGCCACTGAAAACTGGGCCAGTCCCCGCCCCAACCTTGCCAGCAGCCTTTGAAACAGAGCAGTTGGTGTGAATTACCAGGCTTCTGTGGCAAGACACTTCAAAGAGAAGAACTCACTCTTTCTGCTTTTGTGTCAAACAGAGGTGTCATTGTTTTCAGCAAATACCTTGGGATTCCAGTGAATAAATACCATTCTGTTTGCTAACTTTTTCCCTCTCTGTTTTTCAAAGTTAGGTATAAAGGCATTTTGCCTAATTCCTTCAGTCCTCTGTTTCAGCTTCTATTTATTTGGTGTGATAGAAAGCTCTTAATTTAGATCTCCCTGTCACCAGTTCCAAGAAATCTGCCACCAGCTCCAAGCTTGGTGTCCTGAAATGCCACCCATTCCAGCAGAGTGAGCCAACAGTCTCTGAAAAAAGAAAGCAATTGAACAAACCAACATTGTGCTTCCAGATGCTGGCTGCTTCCCCAGCGCCAGCAGGACTCCGGCTTTTACTGAGGCCTCATTGGAGGCCACATTGCTTTAGCTTCCAGTTTCAAAACTACCACAACCTCTAACCTGCTAGACCGCTGAAAGCTGAGGGACAGCACTTGCTAACAGTCCTTCCTGGGATCAAACCCTGTTGCCTGCAGAGCCAGCAGCTCCTCCTCATATGCCCTGTCCCAATGGGGACCTCTACTAGGGGAGGGGGCCCGGTGTCCTCAACCCTGCCCCTTACTGCTCCTTTCTGCCCTCACTTCTTCTAGGGGATGTCTGTACACCTGCTGTTCCAGGAGTGAGCCTCATGGGCGGCTGACCACCCATGCTCACCTGTTCATTTGTTCATTCATGAAATCTACAGTGCACAGGCCTCATCATTCCAGGAGGGAAGACTGCTGTCAGCTAGGAGAGTAAAATGTATGGAAGGTCACAGGGGACAGTGGCCTGACACCAGTAGTGTGGCAGCATCTCAGTGTCTGGCAGGCCTTACGGCTTGCTGGTGAGGCTGTGTTAAAGGTGAGTGCTCCCTATGGCCTTGGTCTGGGCCAGGCAGGGGGCACGTCTGCTGCACTTCCCACCTGTTAACTACCAGCCCCTAACTGAACCCCTGCTTCCCTCAGCGCCCCCACCCCTTTTCTCCTCCATGGGCTTGAAATTCTGGTCTTGATTAGGCCTGCCATTGAGTCTGCCGTGCAGTGCTGTGAGGGCACCAGGGGCCCCCCTTATCCTGGTCTGAGCCCCCATACTGCCACCCCATGCCAGGCTGTCAGCTTCATCCTCCTTTACTTCCCCATGCCTGTGCTTTCTGGGGCCCAGCCAGCCCTGGCCTTCCCTCGTTGCTTTCTGTCCAGCCGCAGTCCTGCTCCCTGCAACCGTGGCCTCAAGTTAGCTCAGCTCTTGAAATGCTGGCTTTCACCCTCATACACGGATTTAATGAGCTTGCCCGGCACATAGCAGCCACCCAGTAAACATTAAAAAAAAAAAATCCCCAAGCTACAGGATAAGAGACACACACCACAGTGTGGCTGCGGTGGCCTCTGAGTCTGGCGCCCCTGGCCCCCATGTGACCTTCCTTAAACCCCTCAGCCCAGGCTCTGCCCCTCACTGCCTCCAAACATGATGTTTGCTAACGGTCACTCCAGGCACTGTGTAGTTTACAGACATGGCAACACTTCACTTTCCCAAGCCTCTATGCAGTAGACATGACTGTTATCCCCACTCTACAGATGAGGAAACAAACCTAAAAGGTAAAGTAACTTCCCCAAAGTCATGAAACTAGAAAATGTCTGAGTTGGGGTTTGCACTGCTCAAGCCATTCATTCTTCTGCAGAAGGCTGCTTCCTTTCAGACAAACCTCCCTGTCCTCCAAGTTACAGCCCAAGTCGAAGCGATACTGCTCAGGCCAGGCAGGCAGCAAAAGCCTTGGGCACCCCAGTGCCCTGCCGCTTGTCCCTAGTCTTGGCTGCAGGGGGTGTCCCCTTTGTGTTAGCTCTTGAGACCACACTATGTCATCCAGGGGCCACAATCTCCTATTAGTGATGCCTTCTTTGCTGACTCCCTAATACCTTCTTTTCAATTCTCGTCTTGTAGGGGACCCACTCTGCTCTTGGGAACCACTGACTTGTGTTCTTATCAGGCCAGGCTTTAGTGCTTTTAGTTTCTCCTGAAGTCTTTGGTTGTTTCTCCTCATCTCCTCTTTTCTTCCCCTTGTGTCTTTAATCTGTTCTCCCCGCTTCTTCACCCTCCAACCTCAGGATACCTCTATTGCTATCCTATATTGGACCCACCCCTTCTTCAAATTCACTTTCTCTTGCTTGGTTTACAACCCTGTATTTCTAGAGTATAGACTGGAGGCCCCGGGAAACACCAACACTAGTGAAGACAGATGAGGCTGTCTAAATGAGGGGCCGGCTGAAATGTGGCGAGTGGCTCTGAGCAATGAGTGCTGTGTCAGAGGGTAGTGCAGTGGTGTGCCCTCTGGGTTTTAGTTTGCCTTTCCTTAAGAACTAAAGATAATTAAGCATCATTTCCTGTGCTTATTTGCAATCCGTATATCTTCCTTGTCAAAAAGACTTTGTTTAAAATATTTTTTTAAAGAGATAACCTTATAGGGTCTTACTATATTGCACAGGCAAGCTTCCGCCTCCTGGGCTTAAGTGATCTTCCAGCCTTAGCCTCACAAACAGCTGGGATTATGGGCATGAGACACTGTCAGGCCAAGTTCAGGATGATGCAGCTGCAGCTGCAGCCCCCATCTGGCTGAGGGGTAGCAAAGCAAGTAGGCTTTCCAGGACACATCTGAAATGGTGCCTGCTATCCTGCAGCCAGCTGCTGAGTCTCAAGCAAACTGCACTCTCCAGTTTCTGCAAGTGCAGACCTCCTGAGAAGTGCCCCATTCTCCCTGGTCACAGGCCTGATTGCCCTGGCTAGGACCTCCCATAGTTGTGTAGAAGTGGTAAAAGTGGGAATCCTTCTAGTTCTTAGGGGAAATGCTTTCAACTTTTCCCCAGTTAGTATGATGTTGGGTTCATCAAATGTGGCTTCTATGCTGGTTTTTGAGTGTTTTTATCATGAAGACATGCTGAATTTCATTGAATGCTTTTTCTGCATCTATTGAGATGATCACATGGCTTTTGTTTTTAATTCTGTCAATGTGGTTAATCACATTTATTACCTGGCATTTATTCCACATCTATTGAGATGATCGTATGTTAAACCATCCTTGCATACCTGGGATGAAACCCACTTGTTCATGGTGAATTATCCATTTGATGTGCTGTTGGATTAAGTTTACTAGTATTTTGTTGAGAATTTTTGTATCTATGTTCACCTGTGATAATGGTCTGTAGTTCTTTGTTGCATCCATTCTTGGCTTTGGTATCCCAGTGATACTGGCTTCATAGAATAAGTAAGGAAGGAGTCTCTCTTTTGAGTCCTTTGGAATAGCCTTAGTAGGATTGGCACCAGTTCTTCTTTGTATGTCTGGTGGAATTCAGCTATGAATCCATCTGATCCGACCTTTTTTGGGAGGGAGAATTTTTATTACAGATTCAGTATTACTACTTGTTATTGATCTATTTAGGTGCTCTTCTTCTTCCTGGTTCAATCTCAGGAGGTTGTACGCTTTCAGGAATTCATCCATTTCCCCTGCGTTTTGTAGCTTTTGTGTGTATAAAGTCTCTGGTGATCTTGTATATTTCTGTGGTATCTGTTGTAATGTCTCCTTTTTCGTTTCTGGTTGTGTTTATATGACACTTTTCTTGGTTAGTCTAACTAGCAGTTTATCAATTTTGTTTATGTTTTCAAAGAACCAACTGTTCATTTTGTTGATACTTTGTAAATTTTGGGGCTCTTTTTCATTTAGTTATACTCTGATCTTTATTATTTCTTTTCTTCTGCTAACTTTGGGATTGATTTGTTCATGCTTTTCTAGTTCCTTGAGGTGTGATGTTAGGATGTTAGATTGTTAATTTGTGATCTTTCTGCTTTTTTGATATAGGCATTTCATGCTATAAAATTCACTCTTAGCACTGCTTTTGCTGTATCTCAGAAGTTTTGTTATGTTGCATTTTTATTTATCTTAATTTAAAAATATTTTAAAATTTCCATCTTTCATCTTTATTGACCCAGTGATCATTCAGGAGCATGTTCTTTAACTTCCGTGTGTGTGTATAGTCTCTGAAGTTCCTCTTCATATTAATTTCTAGACTTATTCCTCAGTGATCTGAGAAGATTCTTGATATGATTCTGATTTTTAAAAACGTGTTAAGATTTATTTTGTGGCGTAACATTTGGTCTATATGGGAGAATGTTCCTTATACTAATGAAAAGAAGGTGTATTCTGTACTTGTTGGGTGGAATGTTGTATAAATATCTGTTAAGTCCATTTGGTCTAAGGTCTGATTTAGTCCTATGTTTCTTTGTTGATTTTCTGTCTTGATGATCTATCTAGTGCTGTGAGAGGGGTGTTGAAGATCTCCACTATTACTGTTTTGCTATCTGATACTCTCTCTTTAGGTCTAGTAACATTTGTTTTGTAAATGTGAGTACTTTGATGTTGGATGCATATATATCTAGGATTGCTATATCCTCTTGTTGAATTGATCCCTTCGTCATTACATAATGGCCTCCTTTGTTTTTTTGTTTACTGTTTTTGATTTAAAGTCTGTTTTATCTGATATAAAAATAGCTATTCTTGCTCACTTTTGGTTTCCATTTGGGTGGAATATCTTTTTCCACTCCTTCACTTTTGGTTTATATGTGTCTTTATGGGTAAAGTCAGTTTCTTATAAACAGTACATAGTTGGATCATGGTTTTCTAATTCATCCTGTCAATCTATGTCTTATCAGTGGAGCATTTAATCCATTTATGTTCAAGGTTAGAACTGATGTCTGACGATGCCTTGTTCTTGTCATGTTGTTTTCTTTTTCTCTTTGTAGTTGAACTTCTTTCAGGTTGCCATTTAATCCCTTTCTCTACTCCCTTTGTGTGATTGTTTTATAAGGTCTGCAAGTTTTATATTTTCATATGTTTGGATGATGATGAATATTCATCTTTTGTTTCCATGTTTAAGACTCCTTTGGCTTGATGCCCATAGCTCGGTGAGTAGGGCACCAGCCACATACACCAAGGCTAGAAGGTTCAAGCCCTGCCCAGGCCTGCTAAACAGCAATGACAACTGCAACCAAAAAATAGCCAGGCTTTGTGGCAGGTGCCTGTAGTCCCAGCTACTTGGGAGGCTGAGGCAAGAGAATTGCTTAAGCCCAAGAGTTGGAGGTTGCTGTGCACCATGGCACTCTACTGAGGGTGACATAGTGAGATTCTGTCTCAAAAAAAAAAAAATTAAAAAAAAAATAAATAAAAAAGACTCCCTTGAGCATTTCCTGTAGGATCAGTACAGTGTTGACAAATTCTTTTAGCATTTGCTTGTCTGGAAAAGACTTTTATTTTTTATGAATTTATGAGGCTTATTCTGGCAGTATATAAAATTCTTGGCTGATGGGTTTGTTGTTTTTTTTTTTTAGCACTTTAAAAATGCCATCCCATTTTCTTCTGGCCTCTAAGATTTCTGCAGAAAGGTGTGCTGTTAGTCTGGTGGAGTTTCCTGTATAGTTGACTAGACACTTTTATCTTGGTAATTTTGAAATTCTCTCTTTCATTTTGACTTTAGTCATTTTGATTATGTAAAGCCATAGTGAAGTATTTTTTCCAGAGTATTTGCCTGGGGATTGTTGGGCCTCCTATATATGAATGTCTAACTCTCCTGCTAGTCCTGGGAAGTTTTCATAATTATTTTCTTAAATATGGTTTCTTTTTTATATCTCTTACCCCTTGGGACTACTGACAATTTTTAAGTTCAGTCACTTTATGTGGTCCTAGATATCTCAAAGTCTTTGTTCATTCTTTTAAAATTATTTTTCCTTTATTTTTTCTGACTATATTATTTCAGAAGACTGTCTTTTATGTTCTGAGAGTCTTTCTTCTGTTTGGTCTAGTCTGTTTCTGAAGTTTTTGGATGTATTTTATATTTCTGTCAAATTTTTCAGCTCCAGAATTTTTTTTGTTGTTTTTTTTTTTATAGTTATATATATTAGAATTTTATTTATTTGTTTTAATTTTTATTTTTTATTGTTAAATCATAGCTGTGTACATTAGTGCAATCATCTGTACCCATTCTAAGATGCACCATAGATGTGGCCCCACCAATTACCCTCCGTCCACCAAAACCTCCCCTCTCCCTTCCCCTTCCTTGGCCTTTTACCCATAGTCTTGTGCTATAGTTGGGTTATAACCTTCATGTGAAAGCTATAATTTAGCTTCATAGTAGGGCTGAGTACATTGGATACTTTTTCTTCCATTCTTGAGATACTTTACTAAGAAGAATATGTTCCAGCTCCATCCATGTAAACATGAAAGAGGTAAAATCTCCATCTTTCTTTAAGGCTGCATAGTATTCCACCACCATCGTTATCTTCATCATGCAGGACAGAAACCATGAAGTCACATTTGCTTTCTCCCTTCCCTATACACGTCCTCTCCCAACTCATTAGTTGCTCACTAAATCCTGTCCTTCCTTTGTAGTATCCCCAGGACTTTATTCCCACTTCTATCTCAAGCACTCAGATTTAGTCCTTTCTCACTTTACTTCTAAATTTTGCTAGACAAGCTTTCCATTTGGTCTCCCCGAGTTAAGCTTTCCCCTCTAGAGCACGCTATGTATTGATTCTAAAATAATCCTTTTGTCTTAATCATTTCTTTCTCTTGCTTAAAAACTTTCCATGGCTTTCCATACCTCGTTGCATATAACTTTCAAACTCCCATAACTGATGTTCAAGGTTTTTCATAATCACGTTTTCCATTGCTTCCTAACCCAATTCTTGGAAGCAAAACTGGTCTTCTAAATCCCCATCATTCCTGCTCCCATGCCATTGCCTAGACTCCCAATGTTTCTCTTTAACAGATTATAGATGC
>CAUYPK010025721.1:0-26499 GCA_963574355.1 Loris lydekkerianus | reverse complement strand
TGTGAAACTTAGTAAATGTGGAATGTAAATGTCTTAACATGATAACTAAGAAAATGCCAGGAAGGCTATGTTAACCAGTGTGATGAAAATGTGTCAAACAGTCTATAAAACCAGTGTATGGTGCCCCATGATCGCATTAATGTACACAGCTATAATTTAGTAAAAAAATAAATAAATAAAAATAATGGCCAAGTAAGTTTTTGAAAAAGGACAATGAAGATACTTGTTTTAATAATCATTAAAGAAACGCAATAAAGATCCCAAAAGAGAGAAACTGATGAAAGCAAATGGAGCCCCCAAATAAATTGATGCAGACATGGGAGCTGAATCGTGGAGATGGCATTTCAAATTAGAAGGAAAGACAGACAACATGATTGATATATTTTGATTATTGGGTATCATTTTGAATAAAAATGAGGTTAGATCCCTAACTCATACACAAAAGTAAATTCAGGGTGACTTAAGAATATAAAGATGTTTTAAAACTATAAAGTCTTGGATTGTTAGAAAAATATCTATTATTCGATGCTAAGCACTATACTTTACTGGAGGATTTCAGTTCACTGATTCAACAATCCTATAAGATAAGACTATTATGATCTGCGTTTTAAGAAAGACTGCATAGAACTTAAGAATCTTGTCTGAGATCACAGAGCTAGAAACAGGTATAGACAGGGTTTAAGTTTAGACATCATAACAACAATTCAGGAGAAGAATGCCCTCTTAAGAATAAACAAATCACAAATCTATTAAGAAAAACAATGCTAGATTCCATTCGATAAAATACAATCTAATAGCTTTTGCACATCAAAAGACACTATAAAGAAAATTAATTTAAAAAAGCAACACATCAGGAGAAAGTGTTTGCAAACACTTCATTTGATAAAGACTTAAATAAGATACAAGATATCTACTATGCTTTCAATAATCATTAAGAAAACACAATATGGAAGGACAAATAAATAATATAAGTAATTCATAGAAGAAGAATCCCAAATCAAGATCGCATAAAAGGATTATGATCCTCATTGGCTGAATATCAGGTAATCGGGAGGATGCAAACTAAGATAACACTGATTTTTATTTTTTGCCCACATTGAACAGGAAAAAAGTTAGAAAATGATAATATCCAGTATCATTCAGAGTGTGAAGAAAAAATTACATACGCTTTTTTTGGTGGGAATGTAGTTTGGTAGCAACTTTTAGAGTACATTTTGGAAGTATCTACTGAAAAAATATGAATGTATACTCTTTGATTTAAGAACCCTATTTATAGTATTCCTTTCACAGAAATATCCTCAATACATCTAAAATATGCACAAGGATATTCACTGCAACATTAAAGTTTGAAGCAACTTATTATCAGAATGAAGTAGATAAGTGAGTATGAAACGCCAGTATTGTGGAATCCTTTGAAAAAGTTAAAAATGAGATAATCTATAGTTATTGACATAGAAATGTTATAAGACACATATTTTTAAGTTATAAAATAATTTTCAGAGTAATATGCAGAAAGTGCCAAAAATGTATACACATTTTAAGAAAGGAAAAAACGGTATTAAAATTATAATGCTCAATATATACCAATAAAATTTGTTATCTTGTACCTCTTTTAATTGTAGAAGTGAAACATGACTCAAATATTACAATTTTAATAGTTTTTTTCTTTCTTAAAATGTGTATACATTTTTGGCACCCTCTGTATACCTTATGAGCATATTTGTACTTTTAAAAAACTGTATATTGTCCATGCAGTACACGAAAAGCACATAAAATGCTTAGAACATGGTTAAGATAGACACAGAGCAAACTATCAAAAATGGCTACCTCAGGGGAGGGGAGTTCCATTGGAAAAAGACAGTGATTGAATTGAAGGGGAAATTTTTATGCCCTTGAGTATTAACAGTAACAATAAAAACACATGTTCAGGTATTATACAGCTAATGAGAGCCAGCCTGGCACTGGGGAGGGCCTAGGGCCTGAACCACTAAGATGAGACTGGAGACTGAGTCCATGGGGCCTGGAGCCTCAGTCAACAGGGTCTGATTTGGCATGTCTACTGAGGTGGGCCTAGACCCTGGGTCTGCTGGAGTAGATCTGGACTCTCAGTTCTGTGGAGTGACCAGAATTAAACACGAGAACTGGCCAGGAACTTGCTGAGAGCCGGGATCAATGTGGAGCCTGGGATTATGGATGCTAGCCTGGGGTGTACTGCCACTGGAGCTGGCCTGAAGGCTTGGTGTGTGGGTGCTGGCTAACAGGCTAAGTGCACAAGCTCTGACACTTGGATACGCAGGGGAAGTCTTGGAGCCAGGGTCAGTGGGGGGGCTGTCTAGCAATGGGGTCTACCAGGGTAGACCTGGACCATGGGTCAGTGCAAGTGGAAAGCCGCAGAAGCCAGCACAGAGGATGAAGCTGCAGGAACCAGTCCAGTATCAGGTAGGCCTGAAGCCTGTGTCTATGGTGCCTGGCTGATGTCTGAGACCAGAGGTGCCTCCTGAACAAGGACAGACTTAAAGCTTTGGGATGCAGGGGCTGGCTAGGCAGGGGGTGGGCCTGGATCCTATTCCAAGGGCCAATGTGGAGTCTGAGTCTACAGTTTGCTACCTGAGGACTATGGCTATGAGGCTTAGCCTGGTGCTGGGGCAGGCATGAAGCCTGAGTCCACAGGGACCAGCATAGTGCTGGGGACCAACTGGAGCCCACGGTCGCTGGAAATAGCCCAGCTTGGGCAGGCCCAGAGCCTGATTCTGTGAGGGCTGGCCTGGAGTGGGAGTGAGCATGAAGTCCACGGCTCCTGGTACCAGTCTGGAGCTTGGAGGCCCTGGGGTGATCCTGGCAATGGGATGGCCTGGAAATGACCAAGGCTGTTGTGCATGCTTGGAGCCTGGGATTGCTGATTGAGCCTGCTGCCAAGGCAGACTTAGACGTTCAGTCTAAGGGCATCAGCCTGAAGGCTAAGGTTACAGGAGCTTGCCTGCTGCTGGTCAGACCCAGAGCCTGAACCCAATGGGTGGCCTGGAGGTTGGGTCCAAGGGTACTGGCCCGTCAATTAGTACTGCAAGAGCCAGCCTGGTGCTGGGACAGTACCGAAGCTGGGGAATGCTGGAGCTGGCCCACTGCTAAGGGTAGGCCAAAACCAAGTTTACCGCACAAACCTGAAGGTGGGGCTCCAAGTCATGGCAGGCCTGAAGGCTCAGTGTGAGGGCAGCAGCTTGCAGTCTGGGGCCCTTGGGACCTGCCTGGCACTGGGTTTTACTTGGGCAGGCCCAGTGGTGGGGTCAGAGACACAGTCCAGTGCTCCTTTCCCTACACAGAGGGTGTCTCTCTCAGTGCTGCGCTGCCCATGTCTGGGGGATGGGGCATGGGTGATGTAAAGCTGTCCTTTCTACCCTCGTCACTGCGTTTCTACACGTAGTGCTGTCGTCTCTGTCTGGTTCCCTTAGCTTTGGAAAGGTGTCTGCACATGGGGACAGTTGTTCACATTGTTGATGCTTCTGTAGGACAAAGAGTGCTTTACTGATGTTTAGCTATATAAATTTTTAAAAGAAAAAAAAAATACATTGTAAGTAAATCCTGTGACTGTAAAAGAGTTTTCCTTGGGTGGCATGAGTTAGCCCGGCAATACCCAAGGCAGACACTGGCTGTCTCCTATATTGGGTTCCAGCTAATGAGAATAACAGATCCAGGCCCCTTGAAAATAAATTCTTTCACATGCTCCAAAACATTCCTAATTTAAAATTACAATATTATAACCCAAGATGTCACTTGGAACTCAAGTGATTCTCTTTTAAGCTCTCTTTTAAGCTCTTCCCACGGATTTAAAATAAAAGTACAACAATATGTTTTGGAGATATATCTGTATTTTCATTTATTTTTATTTTTTTCCCCTGAGAGCACTATATTGTCTTCAGCTTTCCTTTGCTCCTACAATGTAGGTTGCTCTTGGGGGAAGTACCCTCTCTCCTCTGAAATAAACTGAATTTAACAATTGCTTTCCATTTTAATCATTAACGTGGCATTCAACTTTGCTACTGCCAATTAAGAATTGACGATGAATGCTGGGATAGTTTCTGAATTAAAGGAATCCAAAAAAACAGCCATAAAATGGGGCAGTGGAAGTATTATCTTGTATAAATTCCCCCCTTCAAATCTCTTCTATAGGTTCTGCTAGGGAAAGAGGAAAGAAATGAACTTTCAAGTGCATACACACCCTTTTAGACAATAAAAGGCTTTCCTGGCATTAGTTCTGTATGCTGAAGATGGCAACTTTTTTTTCTTTTCTATAACTAAAATCAGTAGTTAACGCAGGCATTCAATTCCACATCTATTTCCAGAAACCACCTTTGTATGGCTATTTTTTAAACACAAAAATAACAGTTTGCAGCTTGCACAGCCTCAACCAGTAGGCTCTAGCCTCTATTGTTCATGCTGTCTTCACTAAATGGAGAATTTCACTTTGTCCATTTAGAAAAACAACACTTTTATCTTCTGGTGTAAGAAATCGTATCCCCATAATATTAGTGCCCTTGTTATTTTTCAAGATTTAAAATGTCTCTTCTACTACTGGAAAAAACCTCACTAACTCACACACTAATAAATCAGAATTTTTATTAACTAGATATTTTATATAATTCTCTGTTAGAGATAAGTTACATCAAATGAAATACTATCCACTAACATAGGTAAAGAAAAGTAGCTAAAGTTTGTGTCCAATAATTTGAAAACTCTTTACCACTGGGTAAACCCCATTTTCTAGATTGCCCACTTACATATCAACAACTGATACACTAAATAGATAAAACTTAAGTTTTCTATAATTTATCGCCTGGAGTGACGGGACAAAGTGGAAAGTCACATGGAATTGAAAATATAGTATAATTATCTTTCTTCTGAGCCGATAGGTGAAATCCATACAACCCTATCAGCCCCCTAACTTCCTGCTTCTCTTATTTCTAAAATTTTACAAGTGGATAAAGGTTACAGCTTGACCTAGAACTTGAATATCAGAGCAGTAAAATTTTGCTGCTGCTTCTTTTTTTTTCACCTTTTTTTTTATTTATATAACCTCATTTGATATAAAATTGACAAGATAGAGTTAAATGATGGATGTCCCTTGTATGCAGTTTCAGGCAGATACAGATACCTGTATTTTTTTTTGTTATAGATAAAAATTTCTTTTTATTATGATTATTATTATTAAATCATAGCTCTGTACATTAATGCAATCATGGGGCACCATACACTAGTTTTATGTACCATTTGACATATTTTCATCACACTGGTTAACAGCCTTCCTGGCATTTTCTTAGTTATTGTGTTAAGACATTCATATTCTACATTTAGTAAGTTTCATGTGTACCCTTATAAGATGCACCGTAGGTGTAATCCCACCAATCACCCTCCCTCTGCCCATCCTTCCCCCTCCCTCCCCTCTTTCATTCAATCGTATAACTCCTCTACTAGGTATATACCCAGAAGACCAAAAATCACATTATAATAAAGATATTTGTACTAGAATGTTTATTGCAGCCCTATTCATAATTGCTAAATCATGGAAAAAGCCTAACTGCCTATCGATCCACGATTGGATTAATAAATTGTGGTATATGTACACCATGGAATATTATGCAGCCTTAAAGAAAGATGGAGACTTTACCTCTTTCATGTTTACATGTATGGAGCTGGAACATATTCTTCTTGGTAAAGTATCTCAAAAATGGAAGAAAAAGTATCCAATGTACTCAGCTCTACTATGAAACGAATTTATAGCTTTCATATGAAAGCTATAACCCAGTTATAACCTAAAAATCTTGCTTCTTCTTTGGGCAATTGTCTCTGTCTCTCTAAGCCTATACTGTATCTACCAAGTGGAGTTAACAATAATTGCTTTGGGATAAAAAGTAATTATGTCTGTAGCCTACCCACAGCACCTGCTGTAGGTTCTCTGAGTGCATCTACTCCAGCTCCCTTTCCTCAGTGGGGTTCTCCCTTCCCTGTGCTCCCATCTCCTGTTGCGTTGCTACCACTCTTCCTGGTTGCAGCTGCTGATCTCAAAGCTTCCACATTCACTTTGAATGGATGTCAGCAGGGACTGGGCTACTAAGTGGATCCTGAATATAAAGTCAATGCAATATTTAGGTTTAGGCGAAAGTCTAAATATAGGTTTCTTGGAGGTCTCAGAAAAATACTTGCATTCCATTGGTTCTAATTGAACCAGCATCTCTATTTCTAACCAGTTGTGTCCAGGGGATGAAATTATTAATGGTCTTAGGTTTAAACTACATGTTGTTCCACACTTTAAAAAAATGAAGATGTTCCACCTAACCACATAGACCAAATGGAGGAGGGAGTGGATCTCAAAATGTCTGTTGCAAGAACATCTACTCTTTTATCTCACGTCTCCCCATACTCACTTCTTTTCAGTGGCTACATAATACTTTTGCTTGAAGTATTCTAATAATCGCATAATACAAATATTTACATATATGATCCAAAGTATATGCTGCCTGAATATTTCCAAATATTTCGACCTTTAGGGAATACATTGCTTTCATAATTAAATTTAAAAAATTAAGTCTCCATCCCATACCCTCGGGGAAGCCCCCTGAAAGCTCCATGTATTCTCACAGTACATGCACTCTCTTTATCACCTCTCATTCTGCACCTTTCTTCTTGCAGAATTCTCATCTTTTACCTCCTCTCTTTCTGCAGCTGCTACTGTCTGTCTATAACACTTGGGAGAGTGCTTTCTATAGCACTCTCCTCCCTTAATTCTCAAAATACAATGTGGTTTATAAACCATATTAAAATTTTAAGTGGAATAGGAAGGAGTTACAAAAGAAGGTTAGATCTGGCAATAACTTAAAACTAAACTTGAGAACTACTACTCTCCCAAGTTCCTTAGACACATGCCAAGGTAAATTCCTTACTGACCACCTTTTATTTCTTCACTCAGACCTTAATCTCCTGTAGGTCATCCACCTCTATAGACAGCTCCCTCTCCTCCACATCTTAGAACTCATGAAACCCTGTCTCGCCTGCCCATCATAGAAAAATTTTTACATTTCCTTCCATTGTACATAGGGAATTTAGCCCCACATCCCTATTCAATGGAATATGTATCTTATTTATTTGACAATAGAAATCTGGTCTAGAGTAATGGCAAATTTTTCAATATTTAACTTTCTTGTGGTACATTGAATTATTTAGATCTAATACTCAAACTAAAGTGGAAAATGAAGACATAATAAAACATACTTTATTGGCTCTTTGCAATTTCAAATTTTAACGTTAAAAAAACAACACAGGATGCCTTGTGCTTTCTATACAGTCCTATGATTCTGCAGTCCCAGAAGTTGTTAGTGGGCTTCCCAGCTTCTTGTTCTGCATAAATTACGTTTTTAACAGCAAGGACTAATTTTCCATACCAAGGTTTTCCCAGCTTAAAGCATTAGCATACATTCTTTGCAACTCTGCTCTTATCAATTCCATAACTATTATTCATTCTATGGACCATAAAATATTACTATCATGTCCATGAAAGTTAGAATATTCTCTAAGAGGACATTTAGTCCAGTGTCCCACTTCCATGCAAGATACTGTTAAATGTGATACACTATTACTATTTACGTATATAATAACTAAGACCCAAACAGGCAGTCTGCTTATAGTGAGCTCCAGGAGAAAAGTGAGAATTTTATTTCCTGATTCCTAGCTCTATACCCCAACTCAGTAGACACAGAAGGTCTCATCAAGCACGCCGATGGATGCAAGCTCTAGCTTGCTATTACGGCCACCAGGTTCTGGCTGTTCTCCTATTTTTTGCAGATGTGTTTCTATGAGTCCTTTCCCTATGCTGTGCTTTCCCTCTGTGTACTTCAAAGTCACAGTCGCTTTTTCTTTTGTTTTATGTACCCTTAGGCTATGATGAAGCTGGCATCATAGGCTCTAAAATAAATTTCATACTGCTTTCCAGCTGTCCTTCCTAAAAGCTCCAAGCCAATGAGAAAAGGCAGTCAATGTCTGATCCAGACTATGTTACTGAAAAATCCCTACGTTACTGGTCAGTATATTGTTTCCCATTTAAGGTTCTTTCAAAGGCCTAGCCAAATGCATAGATTTTTTAAACTCTACACTTATGTTAGGTTTGCATGTCATAAGCTATGTGTAATAGTTTTTGTATTTAGCTGATTTTTATCCTTCTTATACTTTTCCTTTTTTCAATAATATTGAAAAAATATTTAATTAATACATTGGGGGAAGGACTCAACTACAATGTGGACTTTAGTTTACAAATTTAATCATAGGTGCCCTCCTATTAACTTGAAATAAACAAAAAGAAAATGTAACGTATATGTTCAGTGGGATGCTATTCAGACTTTACAACCAAGGAAGTCCTGTCATTTGTGACAGCGCGTATGAACCTTAACTATATCATCTTAAGTGAAATAAGCTTTCTCATACTTTTAAGTTCAAGAATAAATATCTGGAGATTCTCCACTGGACTAGGTCACATATTAGGAAAGCATAACCACATAATTGGATGTCCTGCCTGTACAGATGCCTCAGTGGATAAGTCACCCGACTTTCTAGTAAGGCAGCCGACTTCAAATAGCAGCTCTATCACTGTGCCACTCAAGAGCCATGATTTTCTTGCCTTTTAACTTGGGAATATTAGAACTTACCTCAAAGGTGTATTCTAAGAATTAAGAATTATGAACTAAGAATTATGTATAAAAATAACATACAGGGAGTGCCATGAATATAGTAAGTCGTCTCTAAATCTTACCAACATTGATTCCTATTAACTGAGTTGAAACGGCTACAAAGGGTTAAAAATTATCTTTTATAGTCTGAAAGCATTTGCATAATAAAGCATACAACTCTGCCTGCATTCCAGGAAAAAAAGTCCCCTCTATTTTCAACTTTCATTTATTTATTACACAAATACATTTTGTGCGTCCAAATGTCATGAATAGAAGAGGTGCCCGAATGTGATACTGAAAAGACAAGTTCTCATGAAGCTTTAATTGTAAAGAGAGAAAATAATCAAACAAACAAAATGATAAAGATAGTATCTGAGAGTAACATCTCTGTGCAGAAAATAAAATGTCTGATTTAACAGGTGGGTTTAGAGGGTGGGGTCATGGTGAAGGGAGGGACATTGGAGAAGTAAGATTAAAGCTGGGATAAGAAGAAGATTGTCATGCAGAGACAGGGTCGAGTGCTTTGCAGCAGAAGGAAGAGCTGATGTCCAAGAAGCAGAAAGAAAGCTGGTGTGGCTAGAAAGGATTGAATCAAAGCATGCGGAATGGAGTCAGAAACATAGCCAAGGCTCTGCACCTGTAGCTCAGTGAGTAGGGTGCCAGCCATATACACCAAGGGTGGCGGGTTTGAACCTGGCCCAGGCCAGTTAAACAATGACAACTGCAACAAAAAACAGCCGGGCCTTGTGGCAGGTGCCTGTAGCCCTAAGCTACTTGGGAGACTGAGGCAAGAGAATTGCTTCAGCCCAAGAGTGTGAGGTTGCTGTGATGTGAGCTGTAAATCCATGGCACTCTACCAAGGGTGACATAGTGAGACTCCATCTCAAAAAAAAAAAAAAAAAAAGAAAGAAAAGAAACATTCACAGCCTTATAGACCGGTGGTAAAGTGCAGGTTTTATTATAAATGATAAGGGAAAGCATTAAAAGGTTAGAGTGAAAAAGAGTGTAATTGGCTTTGTAATTCTAAACCCTCTTCCTAGTGGCCAGGCAGAGACTGGATTACAAATTAGAAGGCAGGGCCTTCTACTACGTGACCACTGCAGCCAACTGAGAGATGGCAGAAACAGAGGGAGGACAGATTCTAGATGTACTTTTAGAGGCAGAGCTGACAGAGGTTGGAATGAATGTATGCAGGGATGGTGGGGCAGGATGAAAAAGAGATGAGGATAAGAATGACTCTTGGTTTTGGCTTGAGAAACTGTATGACTACTGATTTACTGAATTTAGAAGACTTGGAAAAATACAAATGTGGAGAAGAAAATTAAGTGTTCTATTATGAAACTTTTATTTTGGTCACTTGTGCTGAATAAGAAATGACTTGTAATTTTCTAACTTAGGAACACATTTTTGCCTTCTGAAATCTTAGCACTGGTGAGGCTAATTTTAACTGACCAAAGAGGAACATTCTTCCTCCCTTTGTTATCTGAGTTGTGTTCCATTTGCACACACATAACAACTATAACTTACAGAATGTCCACAATTTATTTTCCTCTATGTCTTGGTGCTGCAAGTTTCAGAAAGCATAAACTGACGCAAGAACCTTACCTGCTTAATTTACATTGTACCAAACCCACAATATCCCTTAAAGGGACATGGAATAAATGGATTTAACTGTGCTGACAAGTGGTAACAGCCAAACATGTAACACACAGGGGCTAACCAAATCTAGCTTTTGTACAATGCTTTCTACCATTCCTTACACATGAAATACTATTCCAAATGGCTAATTTTTTTTTTTTTTTGTAATTTCAGGTCTCTGACAAAGAGTATAATCAGCTATGCTATCATTCACTTTAACTGTTGTTGGGATAATGTGAATTTGTTCATATGCAATTGATATAGTAAAAAATAATGTAAGGACAATGCAAATTTCTTATTTGCATATGCATCATTTTGTCCATAAGTTGCACTAGACGAAAGCAGAAAGCTATACTCCAGTGATCCTAATCACACAGGAATACACAAAACACATACATACTCCTCAAACATCTGCCAGCTACCTCAGTTCACTGACCTGTTATGAGCCACACCCATCCACATCTGGCATGTGAACTTCCCATCTGATTTCAGGTAACCCACCTTCTACCACTTATAAGTCATAGACCGCAAGCCTCCTGATGCCCACCTACGCAAGCAAACGTTAAGTTTGTTTCAAAATAAAGTACCATATATATTGTAGGATTTATATATTTCCTCACCATACAATGTGTGTAAAGAGAGTTACCATTTTTATCAGATTTCGAATGCTTTTTATTCTCTGACAAAGTTTTTGAGTTCTATGCCCCTCCTGCATAAGCCCCACAACACATTAAGTCACTGTATAGCAGAACTGAAAGCATTTGAAATGCAAATTCAGAGTCTTTCTGGGTTAAATTCCTAAAACTAAGCAAATACCTAAGATCATTGGGGTAATTATAGAGAAATTTAATTATAGTTTCTCTGAATCAAGAAGTGTGTTAGTAACAATGCTTAGAGTGAGGATTTTGCAAGCTAAAGACATTTTAAGCTCCTGATTGCATACTCTTTATGTCACGTGTTATTTCATTCATAAGTATCTATCCTCATTTCTGGAATGTCTTACTCTGGTGTTTAATTTTTGCACTTCATTTTATCTTTCTTCTTACATGTCATACTTGCTTACACAAGAGAAAAAAAAAAAAGGAAGTGCTTTTTAGTTTTAAATAAAATAGTCAATTTTGTAAAAAGAGAGAGAGTGTGTGTGTGTGTATTGGGAGTAGGGTAGTAAGTGCAGCCTAAATCCATTCTGAAAGAAAAGTGTTTATGTTGCATAAATACTGGGTATTTACAGTGAAAAGAAAAGAAAAAGAAAGGAAAGACACTTCACTCTTTCAGAAACCAAGAAAATCACTGCTTGAACAAAATTAACAGTGAACTAAAAAAGTGTTAGTATTCATTAAAATATTATAGAGTTTATAAGCCAGACATACAACTGTGTCTCTCCTCATTAAAAAAAAAAAGAAAGAAAAGAAAGAAAATAGTAACATCCAGAGTCTTGAAGACATTTGTATTCTGAAGCCCTTGAAGTTTAAGAAGGCACCCCTCCAAACTGTACCTGCATGTGGGCGCGTATCGAGACTCCTGCCCACTAGGGGCTAGACTTTCACCAATAAACTGCCTGTAACTATAGCACTTCACTGGCATAGAGATTTAAAAAAAAAAATCTGTTGGGCAGCGCCTGTGGCTCAAAGGAGTAGGGCACTGACCCCAGACCCCATATCCCAAAGGTGGTGGGTTCAAACCCAGCCCTGGCAAAAAAAAAAAAAAAAAAAAAAAAAATCTGTTAATATTCCAAAACATAATTCTGATTATAAAAAGATAATTTTTAATAAGTGAGTACCTCTGATCAGTTTAGTAGTTTAAACCTGACTCAAATATTCTCAAATAATATGCTATCACAGCAAGTTCATATTGTGATATGAAAATAGCTTGATCATAGAAACATTCTCTCTTTTCCCACTTTGACTTCCCAGATTTGTAAGGGCTAAAGACTATATCACATGCTAATCACGCTTAATTAACATCAAGCAATCAAGTACTTATGGTATACCCATTGTTAACATAAATACTTATTAGAAGTACTACAGATATTTAAAATGTTTTTAATTGATCCAGTTATCAAACATATATTGAATTATTTATGGGTACTTAGATTTGGAAATTACTTATGTTTTATCAGGTAGTTGTCTATAACAAGGAAGTATAACATTTATAAAACAAAAGGGTAATTTTTAAATTTAGGATTCATTTATTGAACTCCTATTGATCCTGCTCTAGCTATCCAAAGATGAACAAAACAACAATCCTATCTCAAGCTGGTCAGTCTCATTAGAAAAACAGAAAGCTATATAAGCAAGGCACCCCCAAAACAATGACCTTCACTTTTATGTCTGTGGAGGACAGCGGTACAATGCAATGCACAGTGTACCACAGTTCAAAGCAATGGCTTTGGAATCAGAGGGAGTGCAATCTACCCGGCTGTGTGATTCTCAGCATGCTTTAGTCACCCTAAGTCTCACTTTCCTCACAGTGAGTCATGAATGGTAGGTAATTCCTGCCTCACAAGATGAAGTGGAATGATGTAATAAAGCTATATAGTACCATACCTGGCATATACCAAGTGTTGGCAAGTTGTATATTTTTTTGTTTGTTTTTTGAGACAGAGCCTCAAGCTGTCGCCATAGGTAGAGTGCTGTGGCATCACAGCTCACAGCAACCTCCAAATCCTGGGCTCAAGCGATTCTCCTGCCTCTGCCTCCCAAGTAGCTGGGACTACAGGCGCCTGACACAACGCCTGGCTATTTTTTGGTTGCAGCTGTCATTGTTGTTTGGCGGGCCCGGGCTGGATTGGAACCCACCACTCTGGTGTGTGCGGCTAGAGCCTTAGACACTTAAGCCCCAGGCACCGAGCCCTGGTGGTATGTTTTTAGAGTAGAGTATTAGAGAAGCATGAAGCAGGGGGCTGAACGCTGACATGCCCACTGATCAGTACATGGTGGACGGAAGATTGTAGCTTCTTGCTTTACCAAGAATCATCTACTAAAGCATAAAGTCTGTTTTGAGGCTCTAAACCCAGTAAGATCATAGGGTTCTCTCAGGAGAAATGATGAGTTGGCTAAATTCTGCCCAAGGAAGTTCTCACAAGAGGGCATTATAAAATGTTCTTATTCCTCAGAACTTAACCTTAAAACGTTCCCACTGAAGTCCAATGGGAGTTTTATGAGAGTAAAGGATAGAATTAGGTCTTGTGTATTTTTAAAGGGTCATTCAAACAGGCAAAGTCTAAATTTTTTACAGATGGCAAAGTAAAAACTGATGTAGTTGGCCAAAACTGACTTTTTATGTTTTCCAAAAGCAAATGTTTACTGAAAGAGGACTCTACTATACTACTAATGGGAAAAAAAGAAATTGTGATGCTTACATTGGATAACTCAGTGCACATTCACTGCCAAATAGATTTATAAAAATCAACAATAATATTTTCCATGGTACCTGTTTTCAACCTTCCCCAAAAAATTTTGCCCTGAATTTGCTTTTTCTCAAATGCAAATATTTCTGGGGAAAAAGAATATTTTAGATGGGAATAGGCTCATGAAAGCACATGAATCTCAGGAGCCTCACTGTTCCTGTCACTGTTTCATCTCCACCTCAGAGAAGCTCAGAAGGGAGAGAGTGATCGATGTTACGAGGCTTTCTGCGCAGGGAATTCAGAACTGAGGTTACGCCCATCCAGCACAGAAATCCTTTTAACCTTTTTCAAAGAGGGAAAGAGATGTTAGAAATTTCTATGTTCTATTAGTCATAAGTAACTCTTAAAAAAACAAAATGTTGGTGAATGTCATGAATGAAAAAAGTTAGAAATATTGAAATTCATCAAACATGAACAGGAATAGTTAGAGTGACTGATGACAGCCTATGAGGTCAAGAATTCAGTTCAAGATCTCATCCTAGAGAAAGTGCTCATTGCTGAATATCACCACAGTCACCTTCAAAGTACTCTGGTGGGCCGTGTGGTGACCATAGTGATATTCAGCAATGAGGCATGTAGCACTTTTTCTCGAATCAGTTCATAAACTTAATTTTCTAACCTTGTATATTGGGTTTAAAGAAATTAAAAAGTTTGAGGAAGTAATGAAACAATCAACTCAAATTATCAATAGAATTTAATCATCCTCACAACAGCCATAGTTCAGAAACTTTCTTCTCACTTATTAAGTGGATTCTAAGTACCCTTTTAACATGTAGATTTTTTTAAAACATTTTATTTGATACTTGCTCCCCAGAAAATCAGGACCACCTCAGTTTCCCCACTCAAGAAAGAGAAAACACACTATATATTTAGACAACACTTAAGTACCTAGTGTATACAGAATGATTTTGGCACCTAGTCCTTGGATAATCATTTGCTATTAAGAATTATAGAAGTCTATACCTTTTTGAAAGACAATATGAATATAAACAGATAGCCAAATAGTTAACTTAAGTGTAAAATAGTATATCTACTTGGGGAAAAGTTTTGGCAGTTTCTTATATGGTTAAATATACATTTTTTATATTACTGTTCTACCCCTAGATATTTAGCAAAAAATAAAAACAGGTACCCAAAAATAAAAGCTTTATTTGTACCAGAATATTCGTAGCTCAGATTCTATCAACAGGAGGATGTATAAACAAATTTTATCATGTTTGTATGTAGGAATACTACTCAGAAATAAAAGAATATTGATACATACAACAATTTGAATAAGTCTAACAGATGTTATGGTAACTAAAAGGAGTTAAACACAAAAGAATGCATGATTTCATTTGTGTAAAGGTCAATATTAGATAAAACTAATCAACAGTCTTAAAATCAGAAAAGTGATTGCTTCTATGTGAGGGAAAAGATTAAATGGGATGGGATATGACAGCACTTGCTGGGATGATGGCACTGTCTAATTTTTGTAGTGGTGTAGGTTACATGGCTAGCTACATGCCTTTGTCAAAACCAATTGGTACACTTAAGATTTATGAATTTCACTGTAGATTAATTTTATCTTATAAAAGAATAAATGAATATATTCTTTAAGATTTAAGTATGTCATGCAAATAAATCAAAGGATGTATGGCTTCTTTTATGTGCCTTTCTGTGTTGCTGTTTTTGAACGTAAGTGGTTCTAACAACTCAATGAACGTATTTAATTCTGCAATTATGCATCATTTTTCTAACTGGTCTATTTTCCAGAAGGCAAGAGCTTGTCTTTTTTTTTTTTTTATTTAAACTGTTTGTAATACAGCACATAAATTGCCATTAAACATGGCAATGCAATAAGAACCTCTAGATAGAACAGGTGGAATCACTTCCCATTTTTTTCCTTATGACTTTCAGAATAAATCTCCCCCAATGACACCTTTCTCCTTCAAGTACTTTAGTTGTATATTTTATAACTTTTACATATGTCATTTTTACATGACAGTCACAGCTCCCACCTGGAGTTTTGCAACACTGTCCGCATGTTACCTTTTTTTTTTTTAGAATATGCATGTTCTATTCTGAATAATTTTGCATAATAAAAATGAAAGTACAAAATAATTAAGACACAAAATATTTTAACAAGCTGAAATAAATCATGAAAGAAAAAAAGCAGAAATGAAATCCACGGAAGTATTTCTTATAAAAGTACAAACACATCCTCCCAGTTTCACTAATGGAGAGGCTTGAAGGTCAGAATTTGAGGCCCAAAATCAAGAGTCTAAACTAATCTATTATATACTACATAGACAATATTGATGTTAAGGATAGCCAGGTTCAACAAGTGAAGTATAAAAATGACAAAAACTCATGCAAATGCTTTACTGAGTCACAGTGATCATAACATTCCAGGCAGAACTTCATGAATCCTGATATCCCTGCTAGTCATTTCAGAAAGCGTTGATCTTTCACACCTTTTTGAGTTTGGCACATAACTACAAGAGGGATTCTTCCTAATATAAACAAATATTGCGACCTGATTGTTTGTACCCTCACATTAATTGGGAATAAATTTACTTTTCAATTAAAAAAAATTTATCTTTTTCATCACCCCTAATGTTCATTCTTTTATTCATTCATTCATTCATTCACTTGTTCATTCTATCAGCAAGTATTTATTGGACATGCCAGAATGTTCTAAGAGCCTGGAATAGGTAGGAAACATAACAGTTAAAAGTCTCAAATCTTCAATGTAACATAGAATGCTTGATAGTTACATGTACATGAAATTAAAGGGAAGGAGTTGAAATTTTTAATAAGGTAGCCAATCCTAGCACTTCAGGAGCCTGAGTTAGAGGGATTGCCTGAGCTCAAGAGTTTGAGACCAACCAACCTGAGCAAGAGCGAAACCTCATCTCTAAAAAATAGCCAGGCATTGTGGTGGGCACTTGTAGTCCCAGCTACTCAGGAGGCTGAGGCAAGAGGATTACTTGAGCCCAAGAGTTTGAGGTTACTGTGAGCTATGGTGTCACAACACTCTACTCAAGGCAACAAACTGAGACTCTGTCTCAAAAAAAAAAAAAAAAAAAAAAAAAAGAGGTAGCCAAGGACATCTCACAAGAAAGGTATGTTTTGAGTATGGAACTAAAAGAAGCGAGACCTTTGCTATGCCAATATTTATCTAAATAGAGTTGTTTCTTCCTCTAAAGGATAAATGTTATTAATGGTAGCATTAGGGCTTATTGCAATGGTTTCCTAAGACAGTCAAGCCTGTTTTTCCAAACCGCCACACACTTATTACTAGTTCTTTTTCTTTCCTACCTTCCCTCCCTCCTTTCTTCATTTCTTCCTCCCTCCCTTCCTTCTTTCCTTCCATCCTTCATATTTTTCCTTCTTTCTTTCTCTCCTTCCCTCCTGTTCTACTTCCTCCTTTCCTTTCTTTCTCTTCTATTCTCTCTCTCTCTCTTTTTTTTTTTTTTTTTTTTTTTTTGGCTGGTACATGACAACTATAAAAAGGAATAAAAAGAGGTATCAGATAAGAAGTGACCTCAATTTTTCCATGGCACATGAGGTTATGTAAATCTCATTGGTAGTAATTTTATTTAAAGATAACAACTACATAGAAAATGCTTCTTTTTTTTCAGTTTTGTTTTGTTGTTGTTGTTGTTGTTATTTTTTTGGCCGGGGCTGAGTTTGAACCCACCACCTCCAGCATATGGGGCCGGCGCCCCACCACTTTGAGCGACAGGTGCCGCCCAGAAAATGCTTTTTATAAAAGTAACACTGGTAATTTAAGAGTTATATAGGTTGACTAAAGAGTCATTTCTCTCAGGAAAGAATATTCAAGCAAAACTCTTTAGATGTTCAATTCTTCTTTTATATACATACATGGCAAACAATGGTAGAAATACTTTACGTGACAAGGAATTTAGGGAAAATAAAGAATTCTGGCAAGAGTCCACAGATAGCTATAATGCCTGGTATATTTGCATTTGTTCTTTCCATTTGCTAGCATCCTTCCAGATAGGGAAAGTGGTCAACTTTAAAGACCATGAAACTTCATTGTAAGAACCCAAAGGCATACATGTATCACATACTGAGATCTGATTAAGTACTACCACAAATGTATTGCTTTTTTTGACAAAAAAAAATTACTATTCATCAGATTGCTATAAAGCCAAATGAATGAAGATGTGTGTGTCTATGTAGGTGAGAAACACAGAGACTTACCTATATACTCGAGTATAAGCCAAGTTTTTTCCAGCACAAAATTTGTGCCAAGTTCAGGTTTTTCGGCACAAATTTTGTGCCGAAAAAACTCGGCTTATACTCGAGTATATACGGTACTACGAACTATGTCAAAATATAATGCCAAAGAGTTAATGCAACAAATTCTTGATTTAAACTAAACAAATAATACAACTACTTAACTACTTTCTTTCATGCAAAGTCCATGTCCATGAATGTAGTCTTAGTACTTTCAAGATTTCTAAATCTAAGAGTTTGAATGCTGTGAGCTATGGTGCCACAGCACTGTATTCAAGGCAACGAACTGAGACTCTGTGTCAAAAAGAGATCTCTGTCTTCTTGAGATTTCTAGGAACAGCAATTAACCTTTGTGCATCTTCTAACATCAGTAATTGCACTCTAGGTGGGCGTGTGGATGATAATATTACTCCCAGTTTAGAAAATCGGATAATCTCTAGACAGATGTAAGGGAGAAGGTAGGGAAAAAAGCCAACAATTCTCAAATCTACTAAGAAAACAACACCTCTGTATGTACATGAAAGATTATTGTTGTGAAACAGATGTCTTCTTTTAAAAAGTTTGAAACTCATCTCAGCGCCTATAGCTCAGTGAGTGGAGTGCCAGCCACATACACCAAAGCTGGCAGTTCGAGCCTGGCACAGGCCTGCTAAACAACAACTGCATTGTGGTGGATGCCTGTAGTTCCAACTACTTGGGAGGCTGAGGCAAGAGAATCACTTAAGCCCAAGAGCCTGAAGTTGCTGTGAGCTGTGACAGTACAGCACTCTACTGAAGGTGACACTGTGAAACTCTGTCTCAAAAAAAAAAAAGTTTGAAACTCTAGCAGGATACTAGGACGTTTTGGGAATACACCCAAGAAAAGACAGAGACATAGAGTAAATGAACTCAATCAAGCCCTTTAAATTGTCAATTACAAATTAATTATAAAGGAACAGAGGTTAGATCCTAGGTCACAGAAGTGCTGTTCTAGATAAGAAGTTCAAAAGCTCCACTTCTAAGAGTTCTCAGAATGGTCTTATTCGAAGAAAAGGATCTTTTAGTAATGCTAGATAACTAATTACCTGTGTGGTAAACCTGTATGAGGAAATAAACATGCTTCACCCCCAGAAAAGTTTATTAAGCTCTGCTCTAAGGAATATAATACAGAAAGAAGTTACAACTCCTATCTATGAGGAAGTCCCATTCTAATGGGTATAAAAGGAATATTAATAGGTATATGGGATTTATTACGAAAATAGATGACTTGAGAAACTAATGGAAGGAATAAGCTGAATATTTCAGTTAAGTGACACTTAACACAGAATTTGTAGATCATGGGCTCTTTAATGTCCCTTACCAAAACAAAATATAAAAAATATTATCACAATCCATTCTTCTGCTTTCATGCCAATCTCTCTTAAAATTGACATAAATGAATAGAATTACAAAAATTTAACTTCTGGTCTGAAGATAATAGAACATACTGATTAAGAAACAAATGGCAATAATAAAACAAAACTGCATTTAAAGGCCATACTAATTTTTTATAAAATTTTAAGATATACATGGTAATTGGATATATATTGTTTGGGAATATACAACAGTCACAAAGAGTATTTGTGAAAATTTTTACTTTAATCCCTAGTAGTTGAGGGAAGAAATGTATCATTGCTTGTTTCTAATAAGACAGGAATGGTTCTCCCCCCCAATTGCTATTGGAATTTGAGACAACAAGAAATGAATACAATATTAATAGATTAAAAGTACAGAAAGAATAGGAAGACTGTATAGAAAGCCTATAAGCAATGACAATATTATAAAACAAAAGGTGGAAAAGGCCATGGAAAAAGATCTTAAAATCTCATCATTGATTATTTATCCAATGTATCAGTTAGAAAGTACCTTTGGATGTTAATAATGAAAATTCAGGCTTCTTTCCTTCTCATGTGGAAGAAATACAGCAGTAGATAAGCCAAAGCTGGTACAGTGGTTCCATAGTCATCATGAGTTGAGGGTCCTTCCATCTTCCTGCTCCAACACCTTTTAGGTTACCTCATGATACAAAAAGATTGCTAGAACTCTAGTCATCACAGCCACATTCCAGGAAACAGAGGAGTGTAAGACAGCTAGGGACAGAAGAATTTCCAAAGAAATACCATCTGAAAACTTCCACTAATATTTCATTCTTCATTCCTATTGGCAAAGAAGTGATATAGTATTTTAATTGTCCAAGGTTGGTAAGGAAGAAGGAAACAATGGACATTTGACAGTCCATATTATAGTACCAGCGCTGGGTGCAAAGATTAATCATATCCTTTTGCCTAATAAAATATAAAACTATAGCCATAGTTGTTTTTACTCTTATATGATGACAACAGCAAAGCTAACAATGGGGTGCTTGGCATATGCAAGGCAGTGTTCTAATTACATGTATTACTTCATGTGCTCCTTACAATAATCTCATAAAATAGTGACACTTTACCTCTACTTAGAGTCAAGAAACTAAATCATAAACAGCTTAAGAAATTTGCTCAAATTAATGGAACTGGAAAGTGTCAGAGCTACCATTTGAACTTAAGTGTTAGCTTGATTCCATATAATAAAAAGCTGTAAGTTAGTGTTTTTAAGTAAAAGAAACAAACTTATCCCCCCAAATGAAACAGAAACATGATTCAGAAAGGAAGAATTGTCTTGAAAATTATAGTATTTCATTAATTTTAGCCAGTTTTTTTCTTTTTCTGAATGGCAACAGTAACAGATTTATTCTCCTCTTTAAACTTTCTAGATTCTTCAAAATGCCCATAATGGATGGGTATTGCTTTTGTAATGAGAAAGAAAACATGTTTACTAAAATAAGAATGTCATTGACACCAAAAAAGGAAAGGGGTATTTAATTGCTAAGCCTAACAAACAAGAAAAACACAAGATGGAGGGAGCACCACATAGCACTCTTCACAAGTGCTGACTCCAACCAACCACTTACGCATATGAAGCTATGTCCGGTACCGCACTTAGATGTAATTCTCTCTAAAAGCAAACTCTGTTGACCAACAGGCTCCCTGTAAATAGTCATTTCCTTAAAAGCTAGATGCTTAAATAATACACATTAAATTTATCTCAACCAGGCACAAATTCTAATAACAATGTTTATTGGAAATACTACATTGTAGTTCAACAATCTTTAAAGGATATTTCCATCAAACTGACAAAAGAATGATTGGGGGGAAAAAAGCCAAAGGTGTGTACGTAGGAGAAGAGATTTCTATGATCAAAAAACTAAATGTTGCTTAATGACCAATTTTATCACTCTCAATGTGTTAAAGACAGGATCCTTGTGCTAATGGGGGGGAAAAAAAGAAAAAATGTTCTGATAAGTACTGAAAGGGTGGCTGACTAAGCATTGTACAAGAAATACACTTTATTTTATGAGTCTTTTGTGCAGAGCCATTACAATATAAGTAGTGACAATTGAACATCATTGAACCTAAATTTGAGGTTTGGGTCTTTTACATCAATAACAAAAGAAGACCAATAAAACAAGTCATTAAAAAACCTTTCCAAGAATTGATTCTATTGCAAGACCTATTCAATTATAGGATGCTTCAAAACTGAGAATGTTGGCAGAAAAAACAAACTATTCTACTTCACCCTCAAATTGTAAACCTTCTACACTCTGCCTGGGCAGAACTACACAAATTTGAGCTTCTCCCCTCCTGATCACAAACTAGAAATCAAAGATATTACCTGTCAATATTTGTCGACTATAAGAGATATCAGCATAATATTTCATTTTCTTAAAAGGTTTTGAAGGAAACTATTGTATTTTACTTATGCTTATGAAAAAAAAGAAATGGTATCCTTTATTTTGTCAGACATTTTTAATAACTGTCAAAGAACCATATTTTCTAGGAAAGTTCTCAGTTGGTATCTAAACTTAATTCTATAGAATATTCTGAACTGATTATGATATGTGGTTTCTATGCACTTTTCATTTTCTTTCTTTAAAATGAGACGTGATGGCAACAGAAAATGTTTTTCCATCCATTGCTCTAAACAAAACCTGTATTGACGTATGTCTATAAAAAGCCATGCTGACTTTGAAGACTTCTGTGGAATACTTTTTACATTTCTGAAGTAGAGTGGTAGGGCAAAAATTGTGCAGGAGACACAGAAGGTATCTCTCTCAGTGGCAAAGGAACTAAGGTGAGTCCACGAATTTAGGCATCATTTGTAAAATAACTCTGTTTTCCATGTTCAGACACTTCCACCCTTCTATTTCAGGGAGCAATCTTACATGCTATGCCTGTGTGTCTTAAACAGACACCACTGCAGGGAGGTTTTGAAATTCATCTTGCCCTTCATGGTGGAATGTGCACAGAGGATGATCATTCCTTAATATTAACGAATTAATGTTGTATTGGTTTCTTCTTGCCTCAAAATCCAAAATACTCTTAAAATACTCTCTTCACCTTCTTCTACAATACTTGAGGCCTTAGCTATGCAACGGATTCCTGGAAAGACTACATTTCCCCCCCTCCCTTGTTATGAAGTGGGGCAGGTTGCTATATTTGCTCCAGTGGCCTCTGGGAGCTCTCCCTAAATCACAGGTGCTGAGCACACCCTGCCTCTTCTCTTTCCTAATCCTTCCACGGAGTCAAAACTATAGAATGTGAACAGAGGCATCTTAAGCTCTAAAGATAGTAGCCACTCGCTAAGAATGAAGAGAAATGAAGAGAAATGAAACCTTCAGGCCGGATCCCTGAAGGTTTTGTAAAAACAGATCCACCTAGTAAAACTTCTAGACTTTTCTAGGGAGATAAAAACACTTCCCATCACCCTCCACACTGCTTTCTGAATGTGTGAAGCATCCTGGTGCCTTGGCCTATGATGCTCGCCCTTCCCGGTGCTTGGATCTCCTCCCCTGATATGTCCTTATGACTTGGCCCTTTATTCATATATACTTACTCAAATAACTCTTTTTTGGGGGGGGAAGGTGTTCCCTGGTCACCCCATTTAAATCACAGTGCTACTGTCATTATTTTCTCCTTTCCTTTCCAGTTTGATTTCCTTTTCAGAACTTAGCAACTAACATACCATGTGTTTTCCTATTTATCTTCTTTGCCATCTGTCATCTCTACTAAAATATATGATGGCTCAGTGAGGGGAAAAATATTTTTTAATGTGCTTTGTCTATTCATATACCCAGCACCTAAACCAATGGCTCACACGTCCAATTAAATATTTGTTCAATGAATGAAATCAAAGTCAGGAGTGCAGAAATGACAAAGTAAAGGGGTGACTGTGAGGGGTTGAAATTAATGAGCTTTTCTGATTCACATCCCACTAATGGTTTTTGATTACTCAATCCGCGCCAAACAATAAGTCTTCTTCACATGTACCATCTCATATAATCTCAATGAGGACCCACCTCAGTGGATATTTATATCCCATTTTTTACAGAGGAAGAAGGTACAAAAGAGCGTGTTGAGCAAGTTACTGAAGCAAGTAAGACAAAGATTTTCAGAGAGGGTGATGAACAGACTGAATCGTCTCTATTTGACAAACAGACATGGTTCAGGTGAGGTAGGAAGAAAGGCATCTTCATCTACGTCTAGAACTGAAAACAGATACAAATAGCAAGGTTTTTGCATCTTACAAGGGTATATGTGAAACTTAGTAAATGTGGAATGTAAATGTTTTAGCAAAATAACTAAGAAAATGCCAGAAAGGCTATGTTAACTAGTGTGATGAAAATGTGTCAAACGGTCTATGAACCAAGTGTATGGTGCCCCATGATCACATTAATGTACACAGCTATGATTTAATAAAAATAAATAAATAAAAATAATTAAAAAAAATAAAAATAAATGGGCCTCCTCTTCCTTCTCTATACAGGCTAAATAGATAAACTGACTGAAGATAATTCCTATGAGCAAATTTGTATGATGATCCTGAAAATACAGTAGTCAGTAATCAAATAGAGAAGCAAGAAATCCTACTTAATAAACATGTGTAGACCAATCTTTTAAAAATCACACTCATAATCATAGCTGTGCCCTCCACATTTGCACAGGTTAGCAATCTACTAAATAAGCATCTTCCAAGTGTAAAATGAACTGAAGTTAACAAATGCAGACAAAATACAACTGTCAGATCACTTTCATATTGTCAGTTATTAATGCTAAGATAAGAACTAAATCACTTATTGTTATCAAAAAATTTATTAGAGGTATATATTATAGAAAACATTCATTGCTCTCCTTACAAGTGTTCTTTACAAGTGCACATGAATAAATAAATAAATATATATATTATACACACACACAAACATATATGCTCATAGCTTTAAACTTCCTCCAAACACATTATTAAAACAATGCCTGGGTATTCATATTATTATTAATATGATTTCAAAATTCTTCTTCATTTTATCTGGGTAGAAGCAGAATATGTGAAAAGAGAACAGATATTTTGGTCAAATAGAAATGGATTCTGATGTTTGCCTCCAAATCTACTTGTGATGCAATCATGGGCAAATTGTGGAATGCCTCTGATCAGTATTTTCTCCTCCAGTAAAATTGGAAAAAGAATATCTACATCACAAGGATTGCTACTATAAGGAATATAAATAAAAAATATATAAAGTGGTGCTGGTACCTTCCTGGATCAGTGTGGGTGTTCAGCAAATGCTAATTATCATTATAACAGTTTTGAAAACATAGTCCAGGAAACTTTATTTTATCTTTTGCTTTTCCTAGGAGGTCAATTATATCCCCTTTCTTCCCTCACCAAATACTTAGGAAAGTAAAAAGATAACAATATATATTAGATTCTCCTTACTCAGGTAATAGGTCATTCCTGGAACTTATTCTTCATGATGTTTTATCTGATGCAATATTCAATCACAGCCTCCAAAAACATTAGTCTTTTTTCTTTGGATTAAAGAATTAAACCTGTAAATTATAATTTTATCTAAAGTTCTGTAAAAAAAAAAAATAATAATAATAATAATAATAATGGTGGAAACGTATAGAATTTGAAATCTTTGAAATAACCTGATCACAGAAAATGTGAATGTCTCTTCCATAAACATATGTATTGCCTTTCATACTGAATAATGTTCCAGATGTTTTTGGGCAACACTCCTCCAGTGCAGCTGGTGTCTACAGCAGTGTACCTGGTATGTTCTGACACTTAAGTCATTCTAAGAGATGTGCTAAATAAAATTGCATGCAAGATGTTCATCTGGGCTATCAGCAGTTAGATGAGGAAAATGAAGTGATTACTGGCAGAACTGAGAAAGGACCATTTAAGCATGTGTTCATGGTACTTAAAAGAATAGTACTAGAGGCTCGGAGCCTGTAGCATGGTGGTTACAGCACCAGCCTCGTACACTGAGGCTGGCAGGTTCGAACCCAGCCCAGACCTGCTAAACAAGAATGACAACCTCAACAACAACAACAAAAATAGTCAGGCTTGTGACAGGTGCCTATAGTCCCAGTTACTTGGGAGGCTGAGGCAAGAGAATCACTTAAGCTCAAGAGACTGAAGTTTCTGTGAGCTGTGACACTACTGCACTCTACCTGGAGTGACACAGGGAGACTTTGTCTCAATAAAAAAAAAAAAAAAAAAAAAAAAGAATAGTACTAGATAATAGTAAGAAACTTACTTTCAAAGTGTCTATTATTTCAGCACAAATTACAGTTGCAAAGATGTGAAATCACTCCAAGTACTCATCAATTCATGAATGGATTAACAAATTGTGATATGTTTCCCATAGAATAATATGCAGCCATAAAAAGGGTTTTTTTATCTTTTTTTTTATTGTTAAATCATAGCTGTGTACATTAGTGCAATCGCCTGTAACCATTCTAAGATGCACAATAGATGTGGCCCCACCCATTACCTCCCTACACCAAAACCTCCCCCCTCCCTTCCCCTTCCTTGGCCCTTTCCCCATAGTCTTGTGGTATAGTTGGGTTATAGCCTTCATGTGAAAGCTATAATTTAGCTTCATAGTAGGGCTGAGTACATTGGATACATTTTATTCCATTCCTGAGATACTTTGCTAAGAAGAATATGTTCCAGCTCCATCCATGTAAACATGAAAGAGGTAAAGTCTCCATCTTTCTTAAGGCTGCATAGTATTCCATGGTATACATGTACCACAGTTTGCACTAGTCCATTCGTGGGTCAATGGGCACTTGGGCTTCTTCCATGACTTAGCAATTATGAATTGGCCTACAATAAACATTCTGGTACAGATGTCTTTGTTATATTGTGACCTTTGGTCTCCTGGGTATAAACCAAGTAAAGGAATTATAGGATAGAATGGCAGGTCTATTTTTAGGTCTCTAAGTATTCTGCAAACATCCTTCCAGAAGGAATGTATTAGTGGGATTCCCACCAGCAGTGTAGAAGTGTGCCCTTTCCTCCACATCCATGCCAACATTTCTGGTTTTGGGATTTTGTTATGTGGACTACTCTTACTGGGGTTAGGTGATATCTCAAAGT
>CAUYPK010025720.1:0-51345 GCA_963574355.1 Loris lydekkerianus | reverse complement strand
GAAGCAGTACCAAAAATACACTACTGGGACCTGATCAAACTGAAAAGCTTCTGCACAGCCAAGAACATAGTGAGTAAAGCAAGCAGACAGCCCTCAGAATGGGAGAAAATATTTGCAGGTTATACCTCCGATAAAGGCCTAATAACCAGAATCCACAGAGAACTCAAATTTATTAGCTAGAAAAGAACACGTGACCCCCATATCAGGGTGAGCAAGGGACTTAAAGAGAAACTTCTCTAAAGAAGACAGACACAAAATCTACAAACACATGAAAAACAGCTCATCATCCTTAATCATCAGGGAAATGCAAATCAAAACTAGTGTATGATGCCCCATGATCATACCGATGTTCATAGCTATGATTTAATAAAAAATAAAAAAAAATAAAATAAAAAACTACTTTGAGGTATCACCTAACCCCAGTAAGAGTAGCCCACATAACAAAATCCCAAAGCCAGAAATGTTGGCATGAATATGTAGGAAAGGGCACATTTCTACACTGCTGGTGGGAATGCCCACTAGTACATCCCTTCTGGAGGGATGTTTGGAGAATACTTAGAGACCTAAAAATAGACCTGCCATTCAATCCTATAATTCCTTTACCAGGTTTATACCCAGAAGACCAAAAGTCACAATATAACAAAGACATCTGTACCAGAATGTTTATTGCAGCCCAATTCATAATCGCTAAGTCATGGAAGAAGCCCAAGTGCCTATCGACCCACGAATGGACTAGCAAATTGTGGTACATGTATACCATGGAATACTATGCAGCCTTAAAGAAAGATGGAGACTTTACCTCTTTCATGTTTACATGGATGGAACTGGAACATATTCTTCTAGCAAAGTATCTCAGGAATGGAAGAAAAAGTATCCTATGTACTCAGTCCTACTATGAAGCTAAATTATAGTTTTCACATGAAGGCTATAACCCAACTATAGCACAAGACTATGGGGAAAGGGCCAAGGAAGAGGAAGGGGGGGAAGGTTTTGGTGGAGGGAGGGTAATGGGTGGGGCCACATCTATGGTGCATCTTAGAATGGGTATAGGTGATTGCACTAATGTACACAGCTATGATTTAACAATAAAAAATAAATAAAAAATAAAAAGTTAAAGTTAACTCTTGAGTGACCCCTGTGTATCCTTGGTGCAGTCTGCAAGTCAGACAATTCTGACCCATCCTGGTCTCTAATACTTGCAACCCTTTTTTAAAAGATGCCTGAGGAAGTGCACCATAGAGAGGAGGAGGTAGGGACTTCTGCTGTTCAGGCAGAAATTGTGCACTTGGCATCCTCTGTGGATGTCTAGCTTTTCTTGCCTATCCTTGTGTCCAAGGCAGGAAACAATGACATCAAGTCCCATTCCCTCCCTAATTTGACCAAGGGGATTGGATGTTTCATATTGTGTGTGTGTGTGTGTGGGGGGTGGTGGTGTTAATTTTGTTCTAAAATTAAAGTATGCAAAGTAAAAATGATTCAGTTTTACACTAAAATTGAAATTAAAAAAGAAATTAATGAGACACATAAATATATAAATATTCTCATTAGAATTCCTATTAGGAAGAATGTAAGTATAAGATGTTATTATAATAAGATAAATATAGCCTAATTATATGGGATAAGTACATAACTAAGTACAGTGGTAGAATTTGAACATTAGAAATTAAAATTAAACACAACATAGGAGAGTGATGTTAAGACATGGAAACATAAATGAGCAATGAAAGTTCCATAAGTAGAGAATAAGGAAGATGGGGAAAACTATTTTATTTTATTTTCCTGCTTTTAAGATGTGGAGAAAGTAGAGAAAGTTCCATAATGAAAGTTCTAAAAGTAGAGAATAAGGAAGATGGGGAAAACTATTTTATTTTATTTTCCTGATTTCAAGATGTAATCAGTTCACCATTATTAAAGTCACTAATATAGTGGCTTCTGTCCTCACTCAGTTCATCTGGTCGACCTAATATCTCCTCTTCCTTCTGTACCATAGGGCCTATTTTACATTAAACACTAGCATGTTCTATTCTGTCTTTCCTTCTGGATTTCTTTGTGACGTCTGAAATAAAAGAAACCAGCATTACTCATATTCCATTTCATAGGAAAATAATAATTAATAACAATATAGTAATATTAATAAGAAATGTTATATCCTTTTATGCATTTGTTCAAAATATATTTTCTAAAATTACAATTAAAAAAATAAAAAATCTCAGTTTGAAATAAATTATTGAAGAGAAGAAATCCGTTTCTATGGGAACATTTAACAAAATCACTTGACATAGACCAGGAGCCTAGAGTAGTGCCCTTAAAGCCGTGACATTTTACTTGCGATCTTAAGTATAAGTTAAGAGGTGATGAGCTGGGGAGGCAATGGTCTACAGAAAAGAAACACGTCATACTAAGTCTTTGTGTTGACAGGGAGCATGGACCATTAGGGAAAAGACTAGGTGACTACAGAGAGAGGAAAGTGCTATCTGGAGGAGGTTGGAAACCCAGGCTTGATCCTAGGCATTCAGAACCTTAAAGTCTGCGGAAAAACGTTCATCTTTATTCTGAGATCAATGAGAAGCCAGTAACAAGAGTTAAGTGTGTATGGCAGTTGGGGTGGAGGGAACAGGGATAATTGCTTTGAAAAAAAAAATAGTAAGACAATGTGAAGGAACTAGTTAGGATATTACTGGCCATCTAGTTAAGAAGTGAGGTGATGATATCTTGTTCCAGGATGGTGGCAAGCATGGGGGAACTTTGAGAAGCTGTTCTGATTCTTTTGCCTTGCCATGTTTCATTTTCATGATAGCAATTATCCATTTCTGCAGTTATATTAGTTCTGTGTATGTTTGGGTATTTTTATTTATCTATTTCTTTATCTTCATCTTCCATCACAAAAATATAAGATCTGGGTGGCACCTGTGGCTCAGTGATTAGGGCGCTGGCCCCATATACTGAGGGAGGCAGGTTCAAACCCAGCCCCTGCCAAACTGCAACAAAAAAATGGCCAGGCATTGTGGTGGGCACCTGTAGTCCCAGCTACTCGAGAGCCTGAGGCAAGAGAATTGCCTAAGCCCAAGAGCTGGAGGTTGCTGTGAGCTGTGATGTCACAGCACACTACTGAGGGAAATAAAGTGAGATTCTGTCCATAAAAAAAAAACAACACAACTATATAAGATCTATCAGAGTGAAGACATGGTTTGTCTTGTACAACATTATATCACCAGAACTTTGGACATTGCTGATAGGCAATATATGTATATTACATATTTAATGAATGAGTGTTTGAATTAATTAATGGAAAAATGGAGTGATGAGGTTTAGCTCTTAGAGCAATGTGGAACCATGCAAGTGGGGTTTGTAAGTTGGGAGAGACCTGAGCATGCTTAAATATAGTGGGGGATCTTCTGGTTGGAACAATGAATTAAATACTGAGATACTCAGGGAAGATGTCATGGGGCCTTATTCAAAGGAGAAGTGATTCTGGATACATATTAAACACTCCAGTGGGCCATATCATATAAAATGTTGAAACTTAGTAAAAAATTACTCAAGGTGGTGCTTAAGAAAATTGGAAAACCAAGAACTTCTTTGTCCTATTTGTATCTGTATGAGAACTTTAATCCAAAGTTTAGATTTTTTTCTGGTGCAATAAAGAAGTTTTTAAAGAGATTTCCCATAGTGGAAACAAATGACCATCTTTTTTTTTTTAATTTTTTTTTTTATTTTAGTGAAATAGCTGCTGTCCAGCACATCATTTCTAATAGTAAGAATTAGATACAGATATTTGGACAATCATATCCCTTCAGAATAGGTGTTTGTGACAACTTGAACTGCTGTTCTTATTCATTTGTGCTTTTGTAATTTATCTCTCCTCTGGTTCTTAGGTATGTCATAGGGAAGAAGTCATCAATGCAGCTTCATTAAGTGAGTTTACTAAAAATACAAGACTTATTTGAACATTCTTTCTAGATGACTTTTTATGAAGTCCAATATTCTGCAACCAGATGTACAGTGAAAATGATTGATGTACAAATACATTTTCATGGTTGAAACGACAACTGCTGGGCAAAAAAATTAGCATTTGTTGCAGATACTAGGCAGTTGTCAAACAATATTAATATCATTAAATCAATAGATGAGCACAGAAAAACAGAAGCAAGGTCATGGATTAACAGATGGCAGTGTAATGGAGTCAATCTTTTATTGACTTAACCACTCTTCCTATTTTGAATATCCCTTCTATGAGGACAAGTTCACTTAGGGATGATGGGTATGTAATTGAATCTCCTCCTAAACAGCTGCTGAGTAAAGGTGTTGATGGCAATTATCCATATGATTTTTAATCAGACACTTTCATAGATTCAGGCAGAATGATAACTCTATGGGAAACTGGTAAGACATAGCCAGACTCATGTAAATTTTAGGAAAAAAATTAATCAACAGTTGGCCCAAATACTATGTCCAAAGGCTAAAAATTGGATGATCACAATTGCTTAACAATTGTATATCTAATAAATAAGCTAGATTAATCCAAGTCAAAATTAAATTAGAAGTAAAAATTGGCCATTATAAAATTATGAGTAGGAAGTTCTTAAGTAGTAAGTGATGTTAAATACTGTATGCTCATATCAATAGAGGTTTGTTTGCACTGACAATAGTGAGTGAAAGACTAACACAAAGCTTTCCTGAGGCTTTCTGTTCAGCATGTGAACAATCAACTCTAACTCCCCTTAGTAACTTTGAATATGCCTTTTATACTCTTGAAGGCAAAAATTTAGTCATCATATTTTCACTGATTGTATCTACTATCTATATTCGTAATATCCTAACTTTAATTGATGAGTCATTTTTAGAACACATCACCATTGTTCTGTAGCAAATGCTTTTAAAAGTCCCTAGTAGCTAATAATTTAAGCAGAAAACTCACAAAACTGACAGATAATAGATAAAGGAGAAGTAGAAAGAAAGGGCATAATGAAGTTTTCATTAGACAGTCTTTTCTTGGAGTTTCCCTTGTTACTGTGTGCAAGTCTATGAATAAGCAGATGAGCTTTCAATACTCAAAAGTTTAATGTAGAATATTTATTTTTAATTTTTGTGAATTTTGTATACAGTAGAGCTAATTATTTCCAATTAATCCCCCTATATTTAGTTTCAGTATAGAAAGAGTGTAATTATTCCCTTGACTGGTTTTAAAGGACAAAAAGAAATGATACTGTCATGTAATATGCATGATGAAAAGTACATCAATCAATTCTATTCTCATATAAAAGGACATCTGATTTTCTGAATAATTCATCTACCCCAGGCATATTCCTATGTGAATAATACAAACCAACTTAAAATCTGCTCTTTTTTTCTATTCATCATTGAGAATGAACTCAGAATTACAAACAGGTTTACTATTCATTTTCATCTTTGACAAAAATAAAAGTCCAAATATTCTAGATGTGTCACCTACTGTGATGGGAAAGATAAAACCAATAACAGTAGAACCTCTGTAAGTTGACCACCCAAGGGACTGTAACAAATTGGTTAACATATGGAGGTGGTCAACATAAGGAACATGGCTTACTGTACTGATATATACATGTGGTGTATGTCTGGTCTATGAAAATTGGATCAATTTAAGGAGGTGGTCAGTGTGGGGAAGTGTTCAACTATGGAAGCTCTACTGTATTTAATTCTCAAGTGTGAGTAGGTGAATCATACTTTTATTAATCAACATTTTATTTGATAAATATTACATACGTGTTTTGAGAATAAAATTTTGTGTCCTAAATTTTAACCAAAGATGCACAATATAGATAATATTCTAGAGTGAATCATATGTACACCCAGATTGGCCTTTAGGGCTTTAAAAATAAATGTACACTGCAGAATCAAATGGATTGGGAGACATAAACTCTAATAGGTGAGACATTAGGTGAAACCTTTATTGATTCAGCAATACATAGTAATAAATTAATCCAGAGATTAAAAACCACTTTTACGTTCTCAATTTAAAAGAAGTCAGCATATTTTTCAACCAAAAATTCATGGATAATTTTTCACAATTCTTGGTAAAGGAAGTATGTAAATCCATAAGTTATTACTTATTTGGTCTGAAGAAAATTGTAACATTTTAAAAAATCTCTGACATTTTGTCATTCTTGTAAGTGGGGTTCAGAGAACATTTGTTCCTGATGACATGAGATGTACTAAATAATTTTGTGATCAAATGACTTTGGTAAATCTAGATTGAAAAAATTCAATATTCTTTTGCTATCAGAACTCAATATGTTAACATGTGGGATCTCCAAGTGATATGGTATGCAGCATTAGTTCTTAAGCCTGTATGATCATAAGATTTTGTACAAGCTGATAATCTTTTTAAATTACTACTTTAAATATTAGTATTAATAGATTGCTTAATTGAATTTAATTTCAAAAACATAGTATTTGACTTCTAATGAGTGGAAGCCATATCAAGATTTCTGTTTCATCATATAAAAATAAAATGCACGTGATCTGTTATTGACAGTGAAATAGCACTTTTATCTAAATATTTAGGTCTCATATTAATTACATTATATTGCATCAAGCTTACTTTTTCACTTGCTACCACATTCTTTATTTCATTGTACTAACTTATTCAATATATACACTATTCATATATTAAGTAATAACTTTTTAATAAAATGTACTGCTCACATAGAGGAATCATAAGGAAATCACCATTCTTTCCAGTCAACATCAGAGTAGTAGAATCATTGCAATTCCTTTTAAGCCATAAATATGTTTTTCAACATCAGATGAATAACCTATCCAATAACTATGTTTCATTGGTTCTTCCATCCACCAGCTCAGTGTGGTTCTATCTGAAAAAAAGAGCATGAGAAAATTGGATTCTATTTTGCCCCAACCACCCATGCCTCAATATGGTTCCCTTTCTTCTCAGACTATGAAGTAAAGAGATAGTTTTGGGAGGATCATAATCCAAACCCTGCAAAGAGTGATGTTTCCTTAAGAATACCATCTAGCTTTCTTTTTTTTAATTAAGCAATATTAAAACGATCCACAATTTTTCTCTTATTAAAAGAAGAATAAAGAATCCTTAACATGTTCAGAAATTACATTGATTAATTATCTTCAGCAGATCAGTTATGTAATTTCTTTAAAGTAATAGTCAAAGATTGTTTTCATAAAAATAAATAACCAAGTAATGTACAGATCTGAAGCTAAAATCTCTTGTAGATCACAAAGTACCTATTTGAAAACCTAATGGCATATGGAGACATGATTTATGATTTTTCTCATTAAACTTATTGGATAAAATCACCAGCTACACATTAAACATTCAGCATGGAGTGGTTCTCCTTCCTTGTATTCTCAGGGCTCAGAACACAGCCCTCCAAAGCATAGCACTTTGGCATACTGAGTATTTTTGAGCTAAAGGAGACAGAGGGGCCTATGAAGCAGTTAGATCTCTCTGACCTTCTCCTGCTCTCCTGTTTCCCATCCTTCTTTCTCCCCTAAAGCAAGCCATAAAATCTAAAGGTTATTCTCTGACCTACCTCCTCTGTGAGGATGTCAGAAGACCCTAGTTCCAGAGATGTCCTGCCTTATACATGGAGAAAAGGAATGCTGCACAGAGAGACAAAGGCGAAGCTGAATAGACAGCCTTGCTGAGTCCCCCTCAATTTGTTACCATTAGAGCATTCCCTTTTTGTCCAATCATGTTTTCTCACAGCTATCCACTTCTTCATCACACTTAGCAGAAAAAGAATTTTCTCTGGGTCGTTGGGTCTTCATTTCTGAAGGCTACTATATCATGTCAAAGTTTGATTAAATATTTTGTTATGCTTTTTCTTTTGTTAATCTGTCTTTTATTATGGTTGTGTCAGCCATAAAACTTGCAAGGCGTAAGGAAAAGGTATTTTTCTTCTACGATGTCTTAAAAGCCGTGCAAAGGCAGGTGCTTATTTCAAAGATGTCTAGATGTATGGCTTGACTATTTATTCAAAGTCAAACAAGTGGCATTGCTTGGTCTCCTTGCCTGGGGTAAGTTTCATCCTCAGCTTCACAGTTTCTCTGAGTCAAGTGCATGGCTACGAGGTGCAGACATTCGTACTGCCTCCCCCAGGCTGCCCACCAGGAATGCTGCATAGAGCATTTGCAGGCTCTGCAGCTTAAACAGGAGGAGGTGAACATAAAAGCCTCCAGTGCAGAGAAAATCAAACCAAGAAGCAAATAAAAGTGGTTTTAAATCCATCAGCTCTCAAAAATGCTCAGCCACTTTCACCTTTTTTTCCCCAAACTCCAAACTCTCACCCTTAGGTCCTGACTAAATCTGGAACATACCTCAGCTTCTTCTGAACTTACAACTGCCACTGCTCATGAAGGCTCCCTGTTAGATGAGGTCTCAGAGGGGACAACCTCTCAACTTTGTTGTTGCAATTGAAAGCTGCACTGGTTAACCTCCACCCCTTGCACAGCAGAGAAAGGAAACAACAATAACAACAACAAAAAATGCAATTCAGGGAACAGTGAAATATGCACAAAGGCATCAATGTGAAATATTTTTGAAGATTATGTTCAAAATTAAAACTAGGTGATAGAAAATACTTAGAACCAATTAATAGGTATCTCCCACATGCCACACCTTGATTTAATTGGCATGTCATTATATGTTCAGAGATTGAAGAGCCAAGACATCATTATACCTTAATGCCAACGTGTGTATTTAACATCTTTTTGACTTGGAATATAATACCCCAAAATGGAGGTCTCAGAAGCAGTCTCAGAAAGCAAAAGTTTTTCTCTCATTTTCTCCTGCCCTCCTGTCTCTCAGTTCCATTCTCGCCTGGGTCTAGACATAGAAAGTAGAATCCCTTTTCCCCAAGGTTGGTCGTAGAAACCAGGACTCCTTTTTCCCAAAGCCAGCCACAAAATCTAAAAATATTACCCCAACTTTCCATTCATCTTTCTATGTAAAATTGGCCATAAAGAAATTATATGACCTACCCTGCTTGACTGTGGGTCATAAGAACCCTATTCCAGAGAGAAGGTCGTGCCTTACACCCAGAAGGAAAGAATGCTCCTCAGAGAGGCTGGGAAGAATTAGACAGCCACGTCTTGTTGGGTTTCCCCACTCAGTCTGTTAGCATTAAATCACACCTTTTTTTCCCAATCATATTTTCTAAATGGCTATATATACTATGTTGAATCTAAGCATAAAAATGGACAATTTTCCCTGTATTCTTCATTCTGAAGGCTCTCACATACATGTTAAATAGATTTTGTGTGCCTTCTCCCCGTTATTCAGCTTCTTGTCATCAATTTCAGTGAACCTACAGAGGGCAAAGGGAAACTTTTCCATTTGGCTCCAAATGCATCTAAATCTCTCATCTTCCTTATAAAGTAGGAAATAATCTTTTTAAATGACCAAATGTTTCTGAATCCATTGAAGATTGTTTAAATGTTCTAAAAGATTTAGGGAAGCATAAGAAAAATGTTTTTTAATTAATTAAAAAAATTAGACACTGAAAAAGAGATAGAATAAATAAGAAAAATATAATTGACTTCCTTTATTTTATTTTATTTTATTATTATTATTATTATTTTTTTGACTTCCATTATTTTAGCCACTGACTCACAGTCCTCCTCTGTACCCTCAGATTAACAATTCTTAGTGACTTTTGCAGACCTAAGGTCATTGTTCCTAAATGCTGACAGCTCAGTTTCTCAGCCTATAAATATCTATTTTTGAATATTCCTTTCATATTTTTCATTATTTTTTTAACTACCCACAATCATGGCTTCATTTTACAACACAACTTCTATTGTGCCAACAGCACATCATTTCTTGTGATGGAGATTGGTTCTGTAGTGCATATTATGGAAATAAAAAAGGGGCAGAGCTTTGGAGGTTAATATTTAACAAAACTGCCATATTTGGGAAATCTACATGTTGGGTCTGCTCATCAGAAATACATGTAATTGAGCCAGATGTTACCACCTTCTACAGTATTGTAAAATGTAACATTATCTTCCTATTTCAACTCTACCTTAATCAAAGTCTTCTGGAAATAGTAAATCTATTCTGGATATTTGTATACATTAACTTTGTTTTAAAAATTCTCTAATGGGCCAGGTATGGTGGCTCACATCTGTAATCCTAGCACTTTGGGAGGCTGAGGTGGGTGGATTGCTTGAGCTCAAGAGTTTGAGACCAGACTGAGCCAAAGTGAAACCCTATCTCTACTGAAAAATGAAAAAAGCAGCCAGGTGTCATGGTGGGTGCCTGTAATCCCAGCTACTGGGAAAGCTGAGGCAAGAGGAACCGAAGAGATTGAGATTGCCATGAGCTATGATGATGCCAGGGCAATCTACCCAGGGTGACAGAGACAGACTCTCTCTAAAAAAAAAAAATTCTCTAGTGTCACGTTTGTTGTAGTAGCTGTCAGGTATGCACATGAAGAAGTATGTAAGTTAAAAGCAAACAGATACGGAATTACCTGATGTTTCTGTAGAAAGAGATTTTCAAAAACAAAATTCTTTTCATTTCTATCATCGCCCCAAATTAAAAAATATATATATTGTCTCTATATTTCTTTTCAGTCTGGATTTTTTCCTCCTCCCTAGATGCATTTATTCACTCATTTTCAAATGCATTTTTATGATTTTCATGTTCAGACCATGTAGATTACATGTCACTATAATTCATTTTGATTAAAAATACATAATCCAGTATCAGCAGCTCCAACAAAAAAATGTCTTTGGGTCCACAATGGCTACCTGACAAAAATTCTAATATATATTTTTCACACTATTACCTACATTTTTTATTTTAAAAAGAGAAACAAAACCTGCCTGAGTGTATAACAGAAGAAAAGCCTTCTTGTTTCTTCTACCATTCTGTACTACAGATTATATGATAGAGAGAGGGAAGCGTGTGTGTCTGTGTGTATGTGTGGGGAAGACATGGGAAAGAGAGAGAAGGAAGACCCTCTACCATTCTAATAAAGACCTACTGCCCTCTTGGAGTGCTATGCTGCATTTGGGCCATGTTACCCAACTGTAGAAGAAGCTCAAGTTTCAAAGGGTAAGATGGGACTAGGAATTGTCTTGTTTCTGCTAGACATGGTGTCAGATTTCAACTTCTATAAAAATGTATTTTGTAAAGCCAATTTATATGAGCATAGGGAACAGTCCTATGGAGATTATTTTTATAAAAAGCTATCTTATTTACATCATTCAGAAGCTGAAAAAATATAAAAGTTATTTACTGAGGAATTCCCTTCACTTCCCTCCCCCATCATAGAAAGCTGTGAATGGTCTGACAGCTAAATCTGCATTAGGACCAACAACCAAGGCACCAGCATACTTACTCCTAATTAAACCACTACCACCTAGGGGCAGGGAAGGGCCCACAGTGCCCATGGAGAGCAACTGCTAGAGTCTCAGGAACCAATGAAATTTTAAATTCAGTAAGAAAAGGGCTTTTTAGATCATCTATCTCACTTGGTCATTGAATAATGCTGTAAGTGTTCCTACAGAAATGTGAATCCAAAAGGTTTCTCCTTTAATCATATTCTTAGATTTTTCATAGAAATTGTCTAAAATAGACTTTTTTCACTGCATGTTTCCTGCTCTATATTCACCCTCATGGTTTTTCTCTTAAATGAATCAAATACAGAGGAAACCTCATGGAATACTGAGTTGGGCTTTGGAGTGGATCAATCATGTGCTATTTTTCTCAGTTTTATCATGGCTTGTAGAACCATGGGGGGAAAAAAATGATGTCTGAATAGTTTATATGGCAGGTGGTCAGTATAGTTGATTTGCACTTATGGTTAAAATCTGATAATACAACATGTATCTTCAGTAAATAGAAGAGAAGGATTGAGAACACATCTGTAAAACATATTTTTTAATTAGTTAAGTCATGTACAATATGAGCTGTGTGTGCATTGGTGTGTGTGTGTGTGTGTGTGTGTGTGTGTGTAGATCCCCCCTAAGTCACAGCTTTTTACAATGGTATTAACATTTGAAATGCCCAAGGAAGGGTGCAATTATATTTTCCTACTTGTTTATAGCCTATCTTTAAAGATTATAAGAATATGAAGATGGAAGAAATAGATCGAGGAATCGTAAGTAACCTGCAAAATATAATATTTCGTTGATATTCCCTACAATTTGAAGTCACTTCTGAACATGTTTGTTCTGACTCACTGGAGCTTGTTTGGTCCACAAGGAAGGGTGACTCTTAGTTGACCCCAGTACATCTCCTAAAGATTAGTCAAAGGAACATGCAGTTTAGCAAGTTAATCTATCTTAATTTCACTATTTGATTGCGGTTAAAAGGATAAATAATAAAATTTACTGACTATATCATATAAAGTACCATGTTTCAGTTCATTTTCCATGTTACATCTATTTTATAATACTGCCATTTTTCATAGACTTTATAATATTCTTTAAAAATAGAGTAAAATGTTTTATATAATCTATTAATGTGATTTCTAAGAAAAAAGGTGGTTTTACATAAAAGGAAAATTACCTTGATTTTAGACATTCAATAAAAACATGCTCATTCCTAAGTCTCCTAAAAGAAGAAAAATAAAGATCCTGTCAAGAAAATACTGACGTGACTTGATGCCTGTAGTTCAGTGTCTAGGGTGTCAGCCACATACACTGTATCTGGTGGGTTCAAATCCAGACTGGACCTGCCAAACAATAATGACAACTACCACCAAAAAATAGCTGGGTGTTGTGGTGGGCACCTGTAGTCCCAGCTACTTGTGAGGCTGAGGCGAGAAAATGACTTAAACCCAAGAGTTGGAGGTTGCTGTGAACTGTGACACCTTGGCACACTACTGAGGGTATAATGAGACTGTCTCAAAAAAAAAAAAAAAAAAAAAATACTGACCCAACTGCAGTTGGTGAGTCCATCATTCATAATTTGGAAATTGAACTCCCAGAAAGTAGAGAAATTCCCTTTCTCATGGAAGGCAAAAATAATTCCCATTTGTGTCAAAACACCATTTTTTTAAAAGAAGAAATGGGGAGTACTGATTCTGAAAAAAAAAATGGAATGCAAATCATGAGGAAATTGGAAAGTATTGGGCCTCAGAGAACAGTACTCCAAATGAAGGCCGCAAAAGCAAGTTTTTCTCTGACCTTCTGCTGTCCTCCAGTCTCTTAGTTTCATTCTCCTCTGAAGCTATCCATAGAAACTATTGTAGAATCTCTTTTTCTTAAGGCAGGTCACAGAAACCAGAACTCCTTTCCCCCAAACCAGTTATGAAACCTAAAAATATAACTTTAACTTTCCTTCCATATTTCTGTGTAAAAACTGTCTATGAAGAAATTACTGGACCTACCTTGTTTGACTGTAGGTCATAAGATCCCCTTTCCAGAGAGGGGCCTGCCCCTCACTCAGAAGGAAGGAAGGAAGCCATGAAGAATGTACCCAGCCAGGCCTTGCTGGGTTTCCCCACTCAGTCTATTAGCATTAGATCATACCCATTTTTTCCCAATAATATTTCTACATGGCTGTCCATTTCTACATTATTTAACCTAAACATAAAAATGGACAATATTCCCTCTTATCTTTGGGTCTTCATTCTGAAGGCCCTTGTGTATATATGTTAATTAAATTTGCATGCATTTTCTCCTTTGAATCAATTGGATTCATGTCAGTGATTTTCAGTGAACCTCTAGGAAGCCAGGTGCCTTGACCCTTACAGATGTAAATGTACATAGATGACCTATTCTGTCACATTTTATCTCAAAATAGAGACTGATGGATAACTTGGAGTCATGTTCGTGAGTAATGAGGAATGGATACAACACTAGCGTGTGTGCTCAGATACATAAAGATAAACTACATGCTCCTTCATGACTCTGAACGTAGAGTGCTAAGACAAATGTTTAAAGTACAGAAATATGTCCACAATATTGCTGCCCTTGGACAGAGACAAGGGCATTGGTTAGGCTAAGTATTTCATCTACGCTAACCCTTTTGTCATATAGGTGAGGAACATGAATCCTAGACAAATTAGTATCACAGAACAATTGAACTTTCCCACCTATTTCTGGTTTTGACCTTGATCAGATTCTTAGGTTTTGTCCAAGAGAACTTCCTAGGTTTTTTCACATTAGTTTGGCTGTTTTCTTTTGAGAATTTGGGAGATAACTGCTTGATTGGTTCTGAATTTCTGAATGTACCCCATAATTTTTCAATATTCTTTGGTAATCTTTGCTGAAACATTTTCTTTCATTTTTCTGTGTGTTTGTGTGTGTGTGTTCTGGGACCCGCTTACTATGTCATTCTTAATTTATGTAACTTCAAACATTTCTTAGCGCACTGAGGAAGAATTGTTTATTTATTTCACATTTCTTTATCCTGAAGACAAGTTTCTTTATCCTAAAGACTTGTGAGAGGAGACAAATTTCTATAAAAACCTAACTATCCAAAAGGCATTCTAATATAATCTTTTTAATCAAGATTTATTTGCAATAATAAAAGGAGAGATTTTTAATATTATCTGATAAAAAATTTGTGGCTGCTATTTATACATATAGGTTGAGTATTCCTTACCTGAAATGCTCATGCCCAGGAGTGCTTTGGATTTGGGAGTATTTGAATATTCATAGTGAACATCTTGAGGAAAAGATCCAACTATAAGTGCAAAATTTATTTATGTTTTATATATATACCTTATATACTTAGCCTGAAGTAGTTTTATACAATATTTTAAATAATTTTGTTCATGAAACAAAGTTTCAACTGCATTTTGATTGTGATTTATCATATGAGGTCAGGTATGAAATTTTCTACTTGTGGAGTTATGTTAACACTCAAGAAGTTTTATATATTGCAGCATTTTGGATTTTCAGATCAGAGATGCTCAACCTGTATATGTGTATGTTATGAAATTATCATTCAAAATGTAAAAAAAATTGATAGATGCAATACTGTTAGATCCTCAGCTCTACCTAATATTCAAAAATAAATAAATTATAGAATTAAAGATTTATACTTTAGTATATATGAACACATAAAGATATATTAAATGTTAAGGGAGCTATAAGGCTGTACTGGCAGAACAGTAAATCTTACCTACAATCCATCTTTTGCAAACACAAAAATAAGAAAATTGGTTTGACAGCAAAATTAACAAACACATATACACATATATACTTCTTTTCAGCAATTACACAACTATCAAACTGTAGATCTTAATAAAGCTGCCAAGTAGGTAAATTTCTCCCTGGTTCATTATCCTCATGTACAAAAACAGCAGATTTATGAATCTGAAATGTTATTAATGTACCTGTCACAGTGTAATATGCAAGAAGTCCCAGGGGGCTACTTTCATCTGCATCAATCTGGGAGAGCCTGGAAGGGTTCTCTGGGTTTATGTGCTTCATCCAACTGCCACAGAGAGCTTTAGGAGAACTGTCTATCAGAAAGACAGAGAATGGAATGAATCTGTGAATACGTTTTAATTAAGCATCAAAAGGTTGCCATTTCTGAATTATTGGATAAAAGAAAATATGTTGAAATATTTTTAAAATGTAAATTCATTTTTATTACCAAAGGAGAATGAGATTACCTAGTCAAAATTAATATAAAATGCTGAATGTTGTTAGAGATTAAAGAAATATTTGGTATCTTTTTATATTAAGACGAAGTACATAACATATCTGCATTTAAATGTGAGGACATGATTACTGATGCCATCATCCAGTGACAGTCATTTTGCAAAGCCTTGTATGATGTTTTCTCTAGCTAAGTGTTCTTTCTTTAGCTGAGAGACATAGGATTCTGAGGCATTTTCAGGGAAACCTGTGAATATGAGTCCTAGGTGCTATGGTAGCACCAGGTTCTTCTTAAAATCAGAGTAACTGGACCTCAATGCTGAGGTCCCATAATTAAAGAAGTAAATCAGTCTGGTAGCAGCGTATAATAACTGAGCATCTGAAGTACATTTGTTTAACCTCTCTAAGTAGTCAGTTATTACCCAACAAACATGCCATAAAATATTTTTAATTATTGAATAATTATTCTCTTTGTTCAGTTAAAACAATTTGCATATAAAAAGTCAATTTTTCAAAAGCTGGAAATAATCATCAAATAAGCAAATCTTCATGAAAATTGTTTAAAGTTATTTTAAAACTGAGACTTAACTATTTTGCAAATAAAAAAATCAAGATGATTAAAATCCAGAATAAAAGAGAAAATATTTGCATAAAATATATTATTTTAATTTATTCTGAATCATAATTGAATTGAATATTTTAATTTATACAAGTAAATATTTTACTATGTTAATGATATGGGATTAACACCTGCAGATGATTTGTTCATCTTCAGAATAAACTTAAATGAAAGATCAGCAGGGGGGGCATCATCTGTGCTGCACACTTGGTGAGCAGCAGGAGGGAAGCCATGTGAGCAGCAAGGGGAGGCTAATGGTTCCTGGGATTAACTACAGGACTGGTGCTGCCGCCATGTTGACCTTCTCAGCTATCAGCCCTGAGATCACACTGCCTGCTTCAGTCTATTTCACCATCACCCAAATAGGACTTAATTAACATCTTTGGGAGGACAAATGAAGTCCTTGGGGAGGGATAAAATAATCCAATAAAAATGGGAAAAAATGCGTGTATGTCATTATTAGAACTACGTTTTTTCTTTGACTTAATTATCTAAGTCTATCTTAATCTTCCTAAATATTTATTGAAAACAAAACAAACAAAAAAAACCTTTTAAACCTTTCAGAGAAACTCAGGGAGGGCTATGGAACTCTAGTTCTCTCATTTCAAACAACAAGAAAGTTAAAGAAATGTTTTTTGCACAAAGAAAAATGATAAAAGTAAACAATATTTTGGGCAAATTGTCCAAGTTTCTGATGAAATTTCCTGCACGGGAAATTGTTCTAAATAGATTGTGTTACAATCTATATACACAATATAGGTTGATCTTCTGTCATGCTTTAGTGCTTCTCATGTAAATGGCTTGAAGAAAGTTTGAGGGAAGGACACAGATGGATAAAAATGGTTACATTCTTGTGTGAGGGCTGAGGATCTGATGGGAAACAAAAGTTGAAGTGGGATGATGAGGGGACTTTTGTTTTACATGCACTGCTTGAATATTTGAATGGCAACATACATGCATTAATTATGTAATTAGAACCTTTTTTTTTTTTTTTTTTTAAAGAACATCTACTTAAGATTCACCCCCACTAAAAAAAAGAAAAATCAGTCTTGGTCTATTATAACTAGGTGTGCCTTTTGGCCACCTGTGCACTGCTCTGAGTTTGGGAAAATTTTACCTCCTTTTGCTTTATGTTTGAGAGCTACAAAACAACAATTTTATTATAAAATTAAATTGTGAGCTACAATTGAAATGCCCTTTTTATTAATTTTCTGGGTTATTTTTCTTAGAGTTGTTTGAAATTATATTTTGGTTACAGTCAATGATCAGTTACAACAAAGAAGAGATAATGTAGAGCACGATGGAAGATACAAAGAGGTGAGGGCTTTTGTCCCTGCTCCCTCGGCTTTAAGAGCCAGTGAAACCAGGCTGACTTGTTTCATAAACTGGAGTTCTTGAAAAACTTGCAACAGCTTTAGCCTCAGAAAATATTCTGCACAAAAATACTCAGCACTTCAGTAGTTACAAGTAGTTAAAAGAGTTGGCAGAGAATTGTTCTGAGTGAAGAGGTGAACCCCTGTGGAATAAAACCTCTTTATCCTGACAGGAAGCTGGAGGCTCCTCTGTGGGGGCTCCCCAGGCTTGGAGCACAGGTTACTACCCCCACCCCGCCATCAGGCTCCCTGAGATCAGTTAGCACAGGTGGAAGGCAGAGTTTTAAGAATCCACTTCCTGCCTTCCTCTTATAATTTCTGTGAAAATCAAAGTAAATAGTTTACATGGGAGCACTCTTGAAAGTATAAAGCAGCAGTCCCTAACCTTTTGATACTAGAGATCGGCTTCATGGAAGACAATGTTTCCAAGGCAGGGTGCGGGGGTGGCGGGGTGGGGGGTGGGGAGTGGGTGGGGGCAGCTCAGAAGGTGATGCCAGCAATGGGGAGCAATGCGGGCAGTAAATACAGATGAAGAGCTCAGTGGCCCCCTGCTCTTGCTGTGTGACCTGGTTCTTAAGTTTCATAGAAGACAATTTTTCCACAATTTATTCCACAGAGTTGGCACTCTGCAGCCAGCTCCTAACAAGCTGTGGACAAGCACCTGTCTGCCCGGGGTTCAGGGATTACAGTTATAAAGAAGACTTCAGTGGGAGGATTGAGGGTGTAACTGCTGGCTTGGCCTCTGACTCCCTCATGAAAGATTGAGCAACTGAAAAGAACTAAAGCTAAGGAGAATCTGCTTGGAAATGGAAGGGATAAAACACAAAACCCAAAAAGTTTAGACAAACAAAATTTTAGAAAGCTATTAAGGTTTTATGAGTCCTTCTCATTATTTCTAGTTAACAAATTAGAAATTAGTAAAGTGGCACAGACCTAAAAATAAACACCCAAAGAGCTTGGAAAAAGAGGTAATGTGGAGAAACATAACAGAGTGGGGGTTGGAAGCCAGTAGTGGTTCTGATGCTGGTGGCTGGTCTGGAGTGGGACTCAGAGTGTGTATTTCTAAGGAGCTCCCTCATGTTGCTTGAGGCTGCTGGTCTCTGGGCCACACTGTCAGCAGCAATGAACCTAAGTTCTAGGATCAAACTGCCTAGGCTCATATATCATTCTTCAGAATACCTATGCATTATAGGTTGAATTGTGTGTCTATGGAAATTCATAAGTTGAATTTTTAAACCGCTGGGTGCCTTAGAACACAGATCTTATTTGCAGATAGGGTCTTTACAGTGAGGTTGTTAGGCTGGGCCCTAATCCACTTTGACTGAAATTCTTACAAAAATGAGAAATTTGGAGACAGGCACACAGAGAGAAGATGGCGGGAAGAGACACAGGAAGAAGACAGCTAACTAAGAACTCAGGAAAGATGCCAGTAATAGATTCTCCCCCCATATTCCTCAGAAGGAGCCAACTGTGCTGACACTTTGGGTTTGGACTTCATGCCTCCAGAACTGTCAAACAATAAATGTCTATTATTTAAGTCACCCGGTCTGTGATACTTTGTTGTAGTGTCTCTAGCAGACTAATATATCTTGTGACCTTGGCTAGTTTTGTCTTCCTTTATCTGTAAAATGCAAATAAGACTAGTTCATTACCTCCTAGGCTTCTGTGAAGATTAGATGAGTTAACACATGCAAAGTGCTATGACAGTGTGGATATATTGTGAATGCTCAGTGAATGTTAACTATGACTCCTAACATCATCATCATCATCAAAAAAATTGGGCTAATATCTAATCTCCTTACTATGCAGCATAGCCTTCTATGACTTTTTCTGAAGGTTTTCGCTTTAACCTTGAAAATCTAGTTACTGATCATGTTTCAATCTCCTTTGGCTGCAAAGGATCTCAGAATTAAAAGATTATTCAGGCCAAGCAATCAAACAAGATATTTATGCCTTTGTGTTCATGTAGGAACAATAATCGTACATATTTTATTTTATTTTATCCATGACTCTTTAGTGTGTTGTATTTATTTTCTCTTTGAAATGAAGTTGATTAAAAATAAAAACATTGTAAATGAATAAGTTGCTAAAATGCTATCCTTTGTGTTTTCTTTCCAAATGGTTTCACATACGTAGTGTGAAATATACCTAATGAAAATGGGACAATACAGAATTCAAAACAGATATGAGAACCCATAATGTGTAAGTCCTATAGGAATGTTCAGTTGCTCCTTTGTAACTGTAACCAGCTCTATAAGCAAGAAAACATTTTTAATAATTTTTTTGTTGTTTGGGATTCATTGAGGGTACAAGGAATTAGGTCACACTGATTGCATTTGTTAGGTAAAGTCTCTCTTGTAATTGATGTTTCAGGTTTGCTGATCAGAACTTCGTAATTTTCTGTTGCACTGGTGCATTCCCTTTTGAGATTCTTTCCTGTGAAACTCTTTGCAGCCATGAAATAACTACAAAGCCTTACACCACCTGTTTGTCCAGAAAAGACAAGATAAGCCATACACACTACAGATTGTTTCCAAGGATCCACTGAGCCTGCACAGAAGACATGAAGAAATGACCAATATTAACCCCTAGCTTGTGATAATACTAAAATCCCCACCCTGGGAAGGACTTCTCCACCATTTTTGTTCATGGAATGTATGTACTAGCACTGGCATGCCCTGCACTCCACCCCAAACATGTAATGATGTTCACTCCCCTCATATGTTGTTCATTTTCCTTAACCACCCCCACCTGTTGGGCGGCAAGGTGGATTTGAGGCAGTCTGTGCCTCCCCCTTCTGGCAGCTGCATCTCCTACATCAAATGCTTTCCTCTTTGACAATCCGTGTTGTCTCAGTAATTGGCTTTTTGTGCAGCATGAAACATGAACCCCCCCCTTGTGGCTTCGTTATCATAACCACAGTCTGTAGAGCAGGGGTCCTCAAACTTTTTAAACAGGGGGCCAGTCCACGGTCCCTCAGACCATTGGAGGGCTGGACTATAGTTTAAAAACAAACAAACAAACAAAAAACTATGAACAAATTCCTATGCATACTGCACATATCTTATTTTGAAGTAAAAAAAGAACAGGAACAAATACAACATTTAAAATGAACAAGTAAAGTTAAATCAACAAACTTACCAGTATTTCAATGGGAACTATGGGCCTGCTTTTGGCTAATGAGATGGTCTATGTTCGGTTCCATATTTGTCACTGCTAGTCATAACAGGTAATGCATGTGTGCATCAGTTAATCTAGATCTGGTTGGAGATTTCGGATACTTCATTCTGGAAAAAGTCTGTTCACAGACATAAGTGTTGCCAAAGATGGTTGCCATTTTGAGTGCATGGTTTCTGAGATTAGGGTATGTCTCAGAGGGGAGAGATGCATAGAAATTAGGAAGGTTGCTTGACTTGAATGCATCTTTCAGAGAGTCATAATTCTGCAGTTCTGTTTGGTAAATTGTATCCACATTTTCAATGTCAATAGAAAATGGGTTACGGAAAAGCTATATGTCTCATTCATGGAGATGAAGCTCTTTAACTCTAAATGGAACTCCGTTTGCAACTTTTCCAGTGAATCCACACATGTTTTGTTTGGGAATGCAACCAGGTTTTTCCGCTAACAGATTTTGAGTTGTGGGGAGACTGCAGAAATTTTCCTCCTTCACTTGTTTGATGAGGAGGCCTAATTTTACTTCAAGTGCTTTCACATGTGTTTGCATATCACAGACGAGCTTCCGCTTTCCTTGAAGTTGCACATTGAAACTGTTGAGTAGCTCTGTTACATCTGTCAGAAAGGCAAGATGCCATTTCCATTCTGCATCATTGAGCTCTGGTACTTCTTTGTTATTTGAAAGCAAAAAAGCTGTAATCTGTGGAAGTAAGTCATAGAAATGTTTCAAAACTCTCCCTCGACTCAGCCAACGGACTTCTGTGTGGTACAGAACATCTTCATAGGCAACATTTAGCTCAGACAGAAATTCCTGAAATTGTCTGTGGTTTAGTGCATTAGCTCTAATGAAGTTAACACGAGATACCACAATTTTCATAACAGAGTCCCACTTCAGTGATTTACTACACAGTGCTTGTTGGTAGATGAGGCAGTGTATCGCTATTGGATAAGAATGGTTATGTTTGTCCATCTCTTGGTTAATGCGAGAAATTACTCATTTCTTAGACTCCACCATGCTAGGAGCACCATCAGTTGTCACACTGGCTAGTTTAGCCCAGTCCAGCTCCAAACAATTCACAGTTCAGCAAACCTTTTCATAGATATCCTGTCCTGTAGTTGTTCCTTTGATACTTTGCAGTGCAGTGAGCTCTTCTGTGACTTCAAAATAGTAACTCATCCCACAAATAAAAATTAGAAGTTGTACAGAATCATGAACATCATTACTTTCGTCGAATGCCAAGGAAAAATAGGAAAGTTTTTTTGAGGAGTTTTGCAAATGCTGATGCAAATTGTCTCCCATTTCTTTAATCTTTCATGTAATTGTAGGTCCTGAAAGACTCACTGTACTAAATAAATCGACCTTCTCTGGACACATTGCTTTGGCAACAGAAAGAAGGCATTCTTTAACAAATTCTCCCTCCATGAATGGTCTGCCAGTGCACGCTATTAGCTTGGCAACTTGAAAAATTGCTCACAGTGATGAAATATTTAGCTGCTTCTGCTTCACAAAAGTATTTTGCTGAGTTGTCAATGTATTTTTCAGTTTTAATATTTTATCTTTTCTCACTTCTCTGACCAAACGATCATATTTATCTTTATGTTGAGTTTGATAGTGTCGACGCAAATTGTATTCTTTGAACACAGACACTATATTCTGGCATATCAAACACACAGCTCTTTTCTTGTACTGCATGAAAAAGTAACCATAAGTCCACTGTTTTTTGAATATCCTACACTCTGACTCAATTTTTCTCTTTCTTGATATCATTGTTTTCTAGGGATTCCAAATTGCTATTAGTAAAATATCAATACATATATACAGCGCTACAAAAACAATATACCAGCAATAACTTTGCCCACACAGAGAAACATAGACTGCACTGACCATAAATACAGTCTGATCATGTCCATCAATGCAGCCTTGCCAGTGCACATCATTTCAGCCTTGCCAGTGCCCATATTGGTGGAACTCTGCTTTTACCTCAGGCTCACACTGGTGTGGTGCGGGAACCTGCACGATTACAGAGCCTGTTCCTCCACCACCTTTCCAGTTCACACTACCCTGTGCAAACCGCACTGCGATCTGTGAACTCACACAGGAATCTGATCGCATAGGTGAGAAGACCCATCTGAACAGATTCTACTGCAGGAAAAGAGAAGGCACGTATGCCTTTTTTCTCCCGAATCTAATGTGAGTTCAGCCATACAATCATATGGTTGAACTCACACTGCTCAGAGATCGCAACAGTGTGAACCGGGGCTTACACAGCACACAACATACAACATCATACACACCTGAATAGCAATCAGAATATAAATGCAGGGGAGTCGCAGAGTTCGGCTCACATTCCACACATGTGCACTGCGGCCCGGGACGAGTAGGCTGCTAAGCAGGACAGGCAGCAGGGGCATAAACAGCAAGGGGGCTGGATAAATGTCCTCGGTGGGCCGCATGTGGCCCGCGGGCCATAGTTTGAAGACCCCTGGTTTAAACACTCTCTTTTACACATTTGTTTTTAGTCTAAGCCTAATTAGAGTATAGAAATATTCTAAAAGTTTGGTTTGGGGTGATAAAAACAATTTTGGAAGTAGACAATGGAGATGGTCACACAACATGATGAATGTAAGTAAATACCACTAAATTATACACTTAAAAATGGTGAAGATGGCACCTGTGGCTCAGTGAGTAGGGCGCCAGCCCCATATACCAAGGGTGGCGGGTCCGAATCCAGCCCCGGCCAAACTGCAACAACAAAAAAAATAGCTAGGGGTTGTGGTGGGCACCTGTGGTCCCAGCTAATCAGGAGGCTGAGGCAAGAGAATCACCTAAGCCCAAGAGCTGGAGGTTGCTGTGAGCTGGGAGGCCACGGCATTCTACAGAGGGTGACAAAGTGAGACTCTGTCTCCACGAAAAAAAAAAAGTTTTTTTGTTCCTCTTCTCTCCTCTACAACTGGTCACTTCTCTTTCATAACACATTAGATGCAGTTTACCGAGAACAAGAGAAACATAAACATCCCAAGGTTTAGAATACACCAGAGGCTTATTAATAAATCACAGACAAGAGAAAGAAGAAAACAAATAAGAAGAATCTAGGGGAGGTGGTGGACACCCCAACCTGCAAACTGCAGCACTGCCAGAGGGAAGTTAAGAACTATCAAGTGAAAATGAATGCTGCCCTTGTCTGTAATTGACTTTTAAAAAAATCTGTGAGATTCAAATGAGAAGCTGCTAGCTCCAGGCCTACTCAGAAGACAGCGTGCTTAAAGCTCCCAGCACTGAATCAACTTCAGCTGGAAGGGCCTTAGCGTCTGAGATCCCAGGCTGGCCGAGCCTATTGCCAGATAGGCTGCTGTCTGTGCCTGAATGTTCCCATGTCCACGACACTTACCACGCTATAAGTTCCCCCACCTGGGATGTCCTTTCCACTTATCAGCACACGTCCAAATCCTACCCATCTCTTAAGGTTCAGTCAAAACAGCATCCTCCCCCTCCCTTGGCGCCCAGCTGGAGAGTCGCTTTCAAGTCCAGTAATCTTCTACTGCAGGCCATGAGAGGATTTTAGGTGTGTCACGAAATTTTTAAAACCCATTAATTAAATTATTTTCAAAAGAAGTTCAAACCACAGTAATTATCTTCTTTTTTCAACTCTATTTTTGTTTTTCTTTGGGTCAACATCATTTAAGTTCAAGTGTGCTGTGAGATAAAAAAGGTTGAAAAACCCTGTTCAAGAAAAAACAATTTTGAAATCGTGATTGTAGACACAGTTCTCAGATGTTTTTTTGTTTTTTTGTTTTTTTGGGGTTTTTTTGGTGCAAATATCTTTATTGCCAAATGATTTTTGGTCCTTTGTTTTTTTTATTTTATTTTATTTTTTTTTTATTAAATCATAGCTATGTACATTGGTATGATCATGGGGCATCATACAGTAGTTCACAGACCGGTTGACACGTTTATATCACACTGGTTAACATAGCCTTCCTGGCAATTTCACAGTTATTGTGTTAAGACATTGGAATATTATGCAGCCTTAAAGAAAGATGGAGACTTTACCTCCTTTGTGTTTACATGGATGGAGCTGGAACATATTCTTCTTAGTAAAGTATCCCAAGAATGGAAGAAAAAGTATCCACTGTACTCACCCCTACTATGAAACTAATTTAGGGCTTTCACATGAATGCTGTAACCCATTTGCAACCTAGGAATAGGGGGAAGGGGGAAAGAGAGGGGATGGAGGAGAGGGACGGGGGAAGTAGATGGAGGGAGGGGAATCGGTGAGAATACACTTGTGGTGCATCTTACAGTGGTATATGTGAAACTTAGTAAATGTGGAATGTAAATTTCTTAACACAATAACTGTGAAATTGCCAGGAAGGCTATCTTAACCAGTGTGATATAAACATGTCAACCAGTTTGTGAAATTAGTGTATGATGCCCCATGATCATATCAATGTACACAGCTATGACTTAATAAAAAAAAAACAAAAACAAACAAACAAACAAACAAAAAAACATATTGAAGAAAAAAAAAAAAAAAAAAGAAAGAAAGAAAGAAACCAAAAAGGGAGGGAAGGGAGGAAAGATGGAAGGTTGTGAGAGGGGAAAACTTACCTGTCAGGTACAATGAACATTAGTTTGGTACTGGGCACACTAGGTGACTAATTCTTCAAAGTATGCAGAATAAGAAATACATTTATTTTAAAGACAAAAGAACATATTATCCTCAAACCAAACTCAAAAAATACAAAATAAAACTTTTAGTAACATTTTATTGAAATATGCTAAGGACAGCTATGACATAATTATTTCTTTTTCTATAAATAGATCTAACAGACATTCTTTCATTGCAATTATGACTTTTCAGCTCAGATATTGCATTTTTTTAAATTATAGTCAATCAGATTTTTTTGTGTGTCATAACATGGTGATCCTAATTTTGCTAGTTGTAAATAAATTTTCTATCACAGAAATGTTAGACAAGTATAATATTGATATAATTCAAATTAATTATCAAACCATATTATTCAGTTAAATTTTCAAAAATAAGGAATAAAAGTCCAAGTATTTTGAAACAATTATTCTTTAAATTTAGGCAAACAGCTATCAGTGAATTTGATCGCTCATAATTTATAGGCACATGTCAATTATTAACAGATATGTGTTAACATGTGAATAGGATATTTAGAATTTTTTTTAGATTTTTTTCATTTTTACTTTTTTATTTTTTAATTGTTTTGTGTATATAATAGTTGTATGTGTATATGATGTCTGGTGATTAAGTTGGCAAATTCATTCTAGAGCATGTGTTACATACCTAACATTGGATATAGAGTAGGGTTAAAAGTGCCAGACACTAAGGACAGAGTACTGGACCAAATCCAAGTACCGACCCTGAGTACTAAAAACAATACTCAATAGACACAGCATACTGTCCCAACCCTAAGTCATACTTAGCAGTGATAAGCAAAACGCAATACAGAAGTGCAGTAAACCAAACGTGTTAAGAGTTCAATCATGCATCATGCACCTAAAGATAAACTCCTTGTTTTGCAATCTTTACCTTCTGTTTGAAGCTTACCTCTGTGCCATGTTTTCTCTTGCCTGAGATTTCAATAAAGGCCTGTGATGATGGTTGGGAAAGGGGGCACCCTTGTCTCTCCGTGTCGAGAGCTTAGATTATTGGCCTCCCCAGAGACCCTCAGTTCAATGCAAAATGGACTGTGTTGGTGCTATTATTTCACCTTGAGTCTCACTTACAACCTCATTGTTGAATATCACTAAAGCCACCTTCAAAGTACTACCCTTAGGAAGCTATACACTGATGCCAACACCAAGTCCAACCTACCAAGCAATTTTTTAGGATGAATTTATGAACTAAATTGTTAGCCCTCCTGCAAGGACAGCTCTGTTGGTCATTCCAGAAAAAGAGTTCCAAAATCACACATACAATGTATGAGGATCAAATCAGGGTAAATAGGGAATCCACTGAAGCATTTTTTATTTCTTTCTGTAGAAACTCTTGTTATTTTTTTGAAATATACAATAAAGCATTAATCATACACATCCTATTTTGCTAGCAAATACTAGGCTTCATTCAGTCTATCTCTGTTTTTGCACTAATTTGCACTTTGTTCTCCCCTCCCCCATATTCTCTGGAAATTATTATTCTATTCTCTATCTCCTCTATCTTCATGAGTTCAATTTTATGTTTTAATCGTTAGCTCCCACATATTATAAAGAATGCATGAAATATGTTTCCCTGTACCTGGCTTATTTCACTTAACATTATATTCTCCCCCAGTTCCATCCATGTTGCAAATAAGAGGAATTAATTCTATTTTATGGCTGAATAATATTCCATTGTGCATATGTACCACATTTTCTTTATACATTCATCTATTGATGGATATTCATATTGGATCACATTTTGACTATTACAATAAAAATGGAAGTGAAGGTGTCACTCTGACATAATTATTGTCTTTATTTGGATATACACTCAGTTGTGGAATTGCTGAATCATACGTTATTTCTATTTACAGTTTTTGAGGAAGCTCCATAGTGTTCAATAATGGCTGCACTAATTTAAATTCCCAGTAACAAAGTATGAGTCTTTCCCTTTCTCCATATCTTCACCAGCATTCATTAGATTTAAGACCTGGGAGTATAAAGCTACAGGAAAAACACTAGAAAAATACTCCAGGATATTTTTGGTCTGGGCAAACATTTCTTGAGTAATAAATATCTCAAGAGTGTCAAGGACCAGCCCCAAATTATGTCATGCGTCCCAGCAACTGGTGGAGAAGACAGGATGAGGGAAAAATGCAAAGACAAGACACAAGAGAAAGTTTTTAAGTTGGGTCAAGAGACTATTTGTCTTTTGCAGTGAGAACCATCAAAATAGCCCTTTTTTTTCTAGGCTAGCCTTGTTTTTATTTCATATGCCATTGTTTTAATCATTAATTTAATGAAGACAAGCAATTATGTTATGTTTGTTACATTTGCATTTCTTAACTGAACTATTTCTTTAACTACATTAATTGGACTTTTTTTTTATTTTATTGCTTTAAGATATTTATGATCTTAACACAGCCAGAACATGGGTCAGTGAACACAGTCCAGGAGCAGGATGCCAGAGAAGACCTCAAAGAGGCCATGCACACAAATCACAGGAGTGACAATTAACATTCAAGAAGTCTTGTGCTCAGACAGACCAATGCTTCTGACAATATCAAGGTGACAAAAGAAAGGAGATTTTTTTTCCTTATGTAATCCAGAGCAACTCTTGCTGTCTTTACCAAAGTTTAAACATTCTGCATTTCTTAACTCCCCCATGGCACTGACTTTCCATGAGAGGGCAGCTCCACCAGGGCAAGCCTTGCCTGTTCAGTGACCTCTGCAAAGGAGTCCTGCTACAGGAGGGGTGAAATTTCAGTAAGATAACCTCTAGAGTCTTAAAGGGGCAAGGCCTTCAGCAGTGCATTTTGCACCGGGCTTTGTGTTCCTCTGATCCATTTCTCTCCTGTCTCTTCCCTTTTGCCCATCATCTCTAATCGTTTTCTCAATTCAATTCTTAAGCTCCTTATAGCTCATAATTAAATATTGATTTTAAACTTATTAAGTCATTATAACTGGACATGCAAGCACATCAAGATATGACCTTCCCTTAAGTGACCATAGTATAGTAAATACTATATATAGTATCTCTGCAAAGGGCACAGACAATCCTAGCAAAGGTGGGCAGGTAGAATCCTATTAGGCTGGGCAGCTTCTGCTCAGAAAATAAGACACAATCCACAGAAAATACTTGCAAACTCCCTATCTGAAAAAGGATTTGTAACCAAGAACATACAGGAAGTTCAAACAATTGAGTAAGAAAAAAATCAAATAAACTAATTAAAAATGGGCAAACTGTAGGTGGTGCCTGTGGCTCAACGTAGTAGAGCGCCAGCCCCATATGGCAGAGGTGGTGGGTTCAAACCCAGCCCTGGTCAAAAACTTCCAAAAAAAAAAAAAAAAAAAATGGGCAAAAGGTCAGAATAAACATTTCTTAAAATATGACATGCAAATGACCAAGAGATATATGAAAAAATGTTCATAGAGAAATACAAATAGAAACTACAATGAGGTATCATTTTACCCCAGTTTAAGTAGCTTTTAACTAAAATCATATTCAGCTTCTGTTTGGATTCATCAGATTTTCATTTGAATTCACTGGGTATCTTTTTCCAAAAACTGTCAATTTATCTTCAATCACATATTAAATAGATAACCTGATGGTTTCTGAGGTTTCCTTTTGACACCTTAGTTTAGACATTTGACCTATCTACAGTCATTTGCATAATGAAATCTATAATTTGATCAATAGAATGAAATGTTTAGAATCAGGTCAGGGCTTTAAATTCTTTTATGATTTTACAAAGAACTTTAGAACTGAATAGTAATGCCTTGTCTCTATCCTTACCAGTTTAGTTATAGCCAAAACCTGAGTCTTTTTCTGTTTAACTAAAAAATATAGACCCTTTTCATTATTATTTGACTCTATCCCATTAACATCTAAACATGGGTTAACCTAATGTCTTGTATCCCTAATATTGTGCTTTAGGAAAAGTAGCAGGAAAAACTTCTAAATATACTTGTTATTTACTTACTAATTAATTCAAACTGGTCAACAATGATTCAAGGTAAAAGGGGAGTTATCTTATTAATTTCTAAAGAGCAAAGGTTCTTTTCTTTTTCAGACATTACACATAGATCTTCTGAGTAAGTTAGGGCTCTATTGGTAAGTCTCATTTCCTATGGGGTCAAGAAGAATGAATTTCCAGGGCACTAGAGGAGAGATCAGTTTTGCAAAAGAAAAAGATTCTCATCAATGAAACTTCACAGGAAGAAGTTCTGTGTGTGGGTGTAGATGTTCTAACCAACTAGGTGTTACATAAATCAGCTAGAATGGCTTTTGTATGTTGTCTTTCTTTGTAGGTTTATTTCTTCACAGGAGGCTGAGATCTGTTAGCTCAAAAGCCTACTCAGATAAGCTCATATTTTTATATATCCAATTGTGTTAACATAACCAAAAAGAGCAGATTTTTTTTTTTTTTTTTTTTTTTTTTTTTGCATCAAAAGCTTGCCTGCTTGAATACTCTGCAAAACCATGTCCAACATCTGCCAGCCATAGATGATATAAAACCCGGGGCTATAAAGACCCAAGGTCCTGCTGCTCTTTGGAGCTCAGTGACACATAGACCTCCACTGTGCTGCTAAGCAACATTATCTAGACATATAACCCACTCTTTCTCAGGAGTTCCTTTTTCCCTTCTATTCTAGATGGTAGCCATGGTCTCTGCAGAGTTTCACACTATCATGGACTTCCCTTGCAGGCATACTTGTCAGATAATCCCCCAAAACAAGCTACTACCCCTTCTTTAATATATATTTTTCCTTAGTCATTCTCTAGATCCTTTGAAACTCCTAAAATAAGATAACTGAGTATCTATTCTAGTTGTACCTACTTCTGATATTTTACAGAAGCTAAAACATTTGCAGAAATGGAGAAAGGAAAAAGCTTGAGAAGAATTTTTAAAAATATTTTGAATTGCTTGACTACAGAGAATGAGATAAGGGCCTAGTTATATGTATTCTTAAACTAATCAACTGAAAATTAAAGCAATTAATTTATTTTTAGCACTACCCACAAAGTTTTTGCATGCTTGTTTGTTTCTCATTGCTCTAATGCGTCATTCAGTATTCTTGGTGGAAAATAAAAGAGGGCAGTTTGCATTGCTACATTTTAGTGGCATTTATATGTATGCAAGTAGCAAAATGAACAGTAGACGGAGTCAACATTTTGAAAATGTAGATAAAAATCTATAATGAGGGTCTCTAAAATCTCAGCTATGGGAAAATAAGTAATGAAAAAATAATAGATTGTAGAAAACTTTTAAAAGGTAGTAGAATGTGACTGCCTCAATAGAACTTTCTATAAAGATGGACATGTTCTACAATGGATGATATATACCAGCTAGCCTGTAACTACTGAACATTAGAAATATGACTAGATTATGAGATGAATGAAATCTAATTTGATTTTATTTAATTAATTTATTTTTATCCCAGAGATGGAGGGCTGCAATTATTTTTATTTTTTAATTTAATTATTTTTTACAAATAATTGCATGTATTCATGGGATATACAATGAATGATGTTTTGATACATATGATTTACAGTGATCAGATCAGGGTAATTATCTATGCATCATTAAATATAAGTGACAAGTGAGATTAGTTATCACTACATTTTATTTAACATGGACGTCTGTTCATAGTTAAAGGGTGCATTAAACTATGTGGAAACAGTCAATTGTGATAATAAATTTATCTTGATGTTTGATTCAGAAACAAACTCTGAGGGAAGTGAGAGAGAGCAAAAGAGGAAAAGAAATGAGGAGTAACAATGAGAACATTTAGACATATATTCCTAACAGAAGATGCTATGTAATTGCATATCCCTTCTTATCATTGCTCATAAATTCTGCCTATTTATCCCAAACAATTTGTTTCGTAACTTTGAATTTTTAAAGCTAATACTTCTAATTTCTTCTTATAGACCTTATCTATTGGTCTACTATTTATTGGGTGTGAATATAATTATATCAAGTTTCACTTTATTTGGTTCTTTCAGCCTCTTAAATGGGACTGTATCTACAATAAAGGCAAAATCAGGAAAATATTAACAAGCTGGTTCTCAACACATACTTGATAGCTTTCGAAGATCTAAATGTCTATCGTCTCCAGTAGATATAGTCACTACACTAAAATGAAACCTAGCAGACTGTCTGATTTACAAATTCCAAAGTGGACTGCCTTCCTGTAATATAGTTTAAACTTACAGACTTATGAATATAAACCAATTTTCCTTTGTGAATTTTAATGAATTGAGTAAAAGTAGATCACATGCAATCACATTACAGTTTGCATTTTTTCCATATGGGTCACATAAATGTAATTTGTTTATTACCATCTTTTCTCCCTGGTGGCTTAATAAAAGTTGTTTTTGAAATCTGTTAGATAATTTATTGTTTCCACATATGATATTTAGCTCTTTTTCCTCTGAGCAAGAAGATAAAGAAATTTTATTCAGACTAATCATTGATATAACTTTCAAATTTTCTGAAGTACTGACTCCTGATACTATACTATTATGAACTATGCCACCCATTTGGAAGTTTTGATTTTCTACTATCGTGGGGTTTAAATTGTTTTTATTTGATTAATTTGTAAGAATAACATTGTATTCAAAATAGTAATGGTGTCCATTTTCATCCTTGTAAAGAAAAGGGCCTAGTTATATGTATTTTTATATTTATTTATAAAAAATAAATTATATAAAAATAAATAGTCCCTACTTATAACTATATGTCTGTATATAGTTCTATCAAGGGTCAACAAGAATTTTCATATGAAATTTAAGGAGTTGTATGCTCTCTGCTTATTCCCTAATGATTTAAGCATCACAATTCTCCCATCTTGGTAATATTGTCCAAGAATCACAAGAAGGATTATATCCCATAAAAACACCAACAGGTTCTTAAATTATGAATAATTAACATTCAAATGCATAGAAGAGCATTTAATTCAGCTCAGAATACTTATAACAACTTTTCCATAGGGTGAAAAAATAGAACAGAATCAAAACTACTAAAAGTATAGCTTTGTAAACAAAAACAAATATAAATACAAGTATCACCAAATTAAACACCTTCTCATACCTTCAATGAAGAAGGGTGATCAAGGAATTTGGAGCAGTAACATTAGATCTTTCTTTCTAAGTTGAAAAGGGAAGTCAAAGCCAAAACTAGTATTAATACCTTGAACTTCTGTTTACCTGCTAATGACACTGTGCTCATGTGTGCATGTGTGAATGTGTGTTTACATTACTAAATGAGCAGTTCTTTGGATAGTTGAGGTCTTGTCTCACAGTGTTTTTTCCAAGTCCAAACATACCATATGCTATATTGTATAGAAATAGGCATTTAGGAAAGGGTGCAACTACTTGTTTAAAAAAGTTGAGAATTAAGATCAATCATTAATATTCCTTCAAAATTAAAGCTAAGAACAGAAGCCGAGGGGAAAGTAACTATGTTATAAATACATATTCATAGAGGACATTTCTAAACCCTGGTAAGAAAAATTTCCTTGAATCTTAGATTTATGGATAACCACAAAATATAAATCTCTAATAATAAATGCCAGAGACTCTCATCTTCTGCAACTGCATATATTTTCTGAGTCCCAGGAGGTCTCATGGCTGCTTTTCTCCTGCCCATGGTGTGATGAAAAGCGTAACACTGGCAACATTTGGAAATTTAATTGGTGTGTTTATACCACTTGTGCTAGATAATTAATGAAAATCTTTGATAAGACCAGGTCTAAAACCATTTTATTTCTTACAACTCAATTCATTCATCAAACCCAATTTTTAGTGTATTTGCCTTTTTTAAAATACGTATGACAATCACAGTGAAGCTACTTTTTTAGAAGATTGCCAGAGACTATTAACATAGTCTACATATTTTAGGTTATATTTTTTTCCTCATTTTCCTCAAGAACAAAGAGGCCTGGAGGCATTATGATAAGTGCAGAGGTGAGTAGATCTTCTGGATGTGGGGGGCAAATGTGCCATCTAATAACATTGTGGAGGAATAATTTTGGAGAAATTCAAGACAGAGAATGAGTAATTTGTGACTAGGTAGCTAGAATACATGTTCTTCCCACCCCGCCAACATTAGCCCTTATCAATGACTCTAACCACTCATGCTTCCTCCTTTGAAACCTGGTAATCCTTAAGCATAATGTTGCATTATGTTTAAAAATGCAAGTTCTGGATCCATTTTTTTCTGGGTTCAAATTTCATCTCTATTATTCACTAGTTGTGTAATCTTAGGCAAATTGACACGTGTCTCAGTTTCTTTCTCTGTGAAATGGGAGGCCCGTGATACGAGGTTATTGCCTAAAAAAATTTCTGGCATTTTGAAAATGCTCTTCAGTGTGTATTTTTGTTGTTATTTTTATTTTGACTTCCCTGACAACATTCTCTTTGAGCTCACATTAATATTTTCTGTCAAAACAACCCAGCCTGACACTATGATTGTCAACAACTTTACTGAGGTCACATACAGGTTCCTTCCAATGATTTCATCAATTGTTCACTAAATTTTTTATGCATTTTGTCAACTGGCCCCAAGACACCACCAGTAAAGTAGGTATTTAAACAGGTGAGTACATTTTAGCTAGATCATAACTGCTCATTTTCCAATTTTACTCTTGATTTTATGACATATCAAATGCCTGAAAATACTTCCAAAGTATTTAATAATTACCATATATACTCAAGTATAAGCTGAGATTTTTCGGCACAAAATTTGTGCCAAAAAACCCGAACTTGGCACTTCAAAGAGAAGTGGTTTTCAATAAGAGACAATTATTCTGACATATGTATATGTATGTATTCTTTTATGTATATATATAGTCATAAATTGTACACTCATCCTATATAATTTATTTATTTATTTTTAACTACTGATATTTTCAAAACAGTATATTCACTTGTGGGACTGTGGGAAAAGTATTTTATTTTTCTGTATGGTGGGCACTTTCTAAGCATCTTAAACAATATTATTAATGTCCCATGAGGAAATGCACTTTTAAAAAATGAGATAAGAATCACAGTCTTATTTATTTTAGTGGAAAACATATAACCACAACGGATAGTATGAATTCCTCAGATATGCTGGATTGTAAAACAGATTTTTACTCAAATAGAACTGACTCATATAGAAATCCACGGAAGTTTTAACAAATATTTGCTTTGAACAGAAGTATAAGATGTCCTTTTTAAATTTCTCGAAACAAAGTTGTTGAAAAACTTTAAATATATTCTGCAAGTATGCTCAAGTAAACAGTATAAAGCAGTCATTGACCAGTTAATCTTACAGAATATAAATCTTATAAAAATAGTCTAAGTTGAAATACTAATAAAGTTATTTTCCATAGAGTGAGACTAAAAGCTGAAATGAATAGCTTTTCTCTTTATTAATTTGCATACAAGAAAACATATGATAAAATAAAGCAACAGTTACACATGAGTAAGCATAATGCACAAAGAAACAAAACCCAAAACTGCACTGAAGTCAACTGGAACAAAACTCTATAACCTAAAATTACAGAAACAGCAATAAACTGTAAATTTTTTAACCAAGGACAGATAAAAATGTAATAGATTTATGATTTGAGGAATCACATTCTCTCCAGGCCTCAGTTTTTGCAAACAGTTAAATGAATCATACCCTTGTGTGTATCATCAGGTCTAATCACAAAAATTACTTCTATAGAAATTCATAAATGGCTGTCATTGTGGAGTTTATGAAGGAAATTTCAGTTGTTCCTTTGGTGCATGAAATTTTTGCTCTAAAAATGATTCGGACATATTCCTTTTGCAGTATTAAATACCTCTTTTTGATTATATACAAAAGTATTTTTGGGAAGGGGAAACTTAAGAGAACCTTTACTAATAGCTGTGGGAAAACCAGCTTATCTTGGGAATTTTTTCTGCAAAACTGATATAAATAAATAGTAAATGTTAAATTTCAATATTAATATAGCTAACTTTCTAGAAATCACTGTCATTTATTATTGTCTTTTCAAGTGACAGTTGTGAGGACAAATGTCACAGATTCCTTTTTCATTTGTGTACTTTTTGTATTTATAACTTGCTGCTGAATGTTTAAACATTCTTATTCTCTGAAATAGCAGCAATCTGGATAATCTTAATTCAGCTTACTTTACGACTTTTATACAGGTGCTACTTAAAAATTATATTTTTAATTTCCTCTATTACTGACCTTAAAAAAATGGCCTACTTATTCTCAAGAAAAAAAAAAAAAAAAAAAACTCTACTAGTGTTGAGACAATAGTTATTTGTTAGGTGCATTATTATTGACATCCCAGTAATTTTATCATGACTTTCCAGGGATTGGAATTATCACCGCTTTGCTTTGATGTGTGCAGTACTAATTCTATTAATGTCAAGAGAAAAGAAAAGCTTCACTTCAATCCATGGAGACTTAACTGCAGCCTTGCATGAATCTCTCCCTGTAGAAAATGTGAATCTGAGTACAACTTAAATTTTGTGCAGTTCAAGTAAATGAAAAAGTCCTAGGTCTGACACTCATCTTTTGAATTCCTACACTTCTTATTTGGCAGCTAAAGTACTTGGCTTTCTTTGCTCCGTTTGTAAAATGAGTTCCTATCTAAATTCTAGCAGGATACTCGCCACCCAGAAGTATTTTAAAGTAATTTCCTAACTAAATTGTATATAAAATTACAATTAATAAAATACATTACTTGACCACTACTTATATGTGAGTCACTATGAAAGTTTTGAGACAAAAACTTGGTCTATTATTTTACTCCCAAGAAAAGCAGTGGACAAGATCTTTCTGATTCACCGGTGCAAGTTTCAACATGCTCAGCCTCTCAGTGTTGCTGGGAGGGTTTCATTCGTTTCCATCTGTGTGGAGATTTTATGTGTTTAATTGTTTATATATTGCAAAACTTGGTAATAAACCACCTAGGATCTATGTTGCATTATTAGCTCTTATGGGTCTCCCTATTCGTATTATAGCACTTTTGATTATTTCTTCATCTTTGTATCTTTGAAGAATGATGGTGCCTGGGTTTGAATATCATCCATTCCTTCAACAGTACTTGTGCATAGAAATGGAGGCATTCTTGTTGAATCAATGAATTGAAATGAGCTGCTTACATACCTAGAAAAATCAGTAAAACTTGAAGAGGCAGACTGACTAAAGGTGACTGTCTGTCAAGCATTTACGAGAGTACAAATTTTAATGTTTTTTTATTATCCTTTCATTTGTTTTTATTTATAAAAAAATATAAATCGCCACAGAAATGACCTAGTAATTGAACCAGGTTATTCTGTAATTCAAAAAATAGAAACTTGGACATGCCCTTTGAATAAAAACTGATAATTTAAACCAAGAAACAGCTAAAAGTGTAAAATTTGCATCTTCCCATTCAGAAATACAGAAAAGTTAACTGATAAACTCACAATGTGGCAAGTGGATTCTGCCTGGACTCAAATTTTGCCTAATTTGGTATACTTTGATTCACTATAAACCAGAAAACTAGTAACTGGTCTTTAATTGCTCTTTTTTTCCCCACAGATAAAAGAAGGAAGCCAGATTAAAAACAGCCATTACTCTGAGGTTTTAGACTTTCATACCAGAAAGGTATAAAGAAAACTTACCAGCAATCAGGGGTCTTTTACGGATGCAGTTTCATGCAGACTTTTACATTTTATTTCTTACTATATGATCAGGCCTAAAAATGCCTATTCATGGCCTAAGACACCAAATCAACCAGATGATCCTTGAGACATCTACCTTTTGGCCTGAAGCCCATTTGAGCCTTTCCTTTTGTTCTATAGTGAGTACCATATGCCCTGCAACTCATCTATAACTGAAGAGTGAGTTTCCTTTGGAAAATTGATCTTTCATTTAAGTTTTTTCTTTTTAAATAGAGTAGATCCCAAGTTGCAGCCTCACTTTATGATTCCCAAGAAATTCAGTTGGGTGCTGCTTTATCATGAGATTAGGAATGATCCTTGATTGTTGGAAATTTTGAGTATTTCTCCGCTGTGTCCTCTTAAAAACTTTTATATGGGCTGAGCATGGTGGTGGCTCATGCCTGTAATTCTAGCACTCTGGGAAGCAAACGTGGGAGGATTGCTTGAGCTCAGAAGTTAGAGATCAGTCTGAGCAAGAGTGAGATCCCTTCCCTACAAAAAATAGAAAAAAATTAGCCAGGTATTGTGGTGGGCACCTGTTAATTCCAGCCGCAAGGAGGCTGAGGCATAGAGAATGGCTTGAGCCCAAGAGTTTGAGGTTGCTGTGAGTTGTGATGACACTGTGACACTCTACCCAGCGTGACAGAGTGAGACTCTCAAATAAATAAATAAATAAATCCCAAACCAAAGAACTTCCATGTGGTCATTTTTTAGATGGAGAAGTAGCTAAGAGACAGGATGTATTTATAATGTATTTCTATATTTTTCTGGCCTATATAGTTCAGTCGAAGAAAAATTGGCACACTTAGACTTATTCATAGAACAAATCTCACAGAAATGTGTTTTTGAACTAAATTAAATTAAGAGTTGCTTTAAGCAACTATGGATTAATTGCCCACAGCTTGTTTGTATTCTCTACCTCCTTGAGACACTCTTGTTTACCCCAACACCTGCACTACTGAAGGATACAAATGCCAGCTCGTGGGGATTCCTGTCCATTAAAAATCACACTGGTTCTCACTGGTCTGACCTCTGATTTCACAGATTGCCCAAGGTCATGCTTTAGTGAATACACATCCCTTGCTCAGCCAGTTTCACCTACCAAGAAAACTTCCAATTCCTTTTTTTGGATACATGAGACAGTGATTATTTTTAAATTTTTTTGGGTCTTATTGTCAATTTTATTTCAAAAGTAACACACTTCTTTTAAAAATGTCAGAAATATAGAAATTGAAAAAACAGTTTACCTAGACCCACCTACCACACAATCAGCCATTGCCAACCTATTGGCAGATATCCTTTCAACCTTTTTAAAAAATATTTTATTTACTTATTCATTTTTAAATCATAACTGTATACATTTATGGGTCACAATGTAATGATTTGATATATGATGTGGAATGATTAAATCAAATTAATTAACATAACCTCACTTTTTGTGGTACGACTTTAATGATATACTCTTAGCTGTCTTGAAATGTACCTTGCATTATGTTCATTAGGTGAGATCCCATGGAATACTCTCCCTCCACTGCCTTCCCACCTCCTTCCCCTTGTTCTCCTCTCTTCTCTGTCTTTCTGGACTATCTCTGTGTTTTATCATTCATATGAATGTGTAAGTTTATATATTGGTTTCATAACAGTATTGAGTACACTGGATACTTTATTCCCATTCTTGAGATATTTTACTAAGAAGAATATATTCTAGGTCCATCCAGGTAAACATAAAAGATGTAAGCTCTCTCTTTTTTATGGCTACATAGTATTCCATGGTTATACATAGACCACAATTTGTTTATCCATTCACGGGTTGATGGGCATTTAGGCTGCTTCCATGCTTGGCTAAAGGTTTTATGCTTTCTTTATAATAAGGAAGATAAAAAAGGAAGTTTCCTTAGAAAGGAGAGTATGCTGACTAGATTAGTGTTAATGATAAAGCAATTAAACAGGTGTGGTTAAGTATTTATAGGTAGGACATTAGGAATAAAGAAAAGGTCAATTAGGGACATAGATTTACAAGTAATTTACATGAAAATTGAAGCCATGATAACTTTTTTGTAAAATAATACTTTGTGATTGGTAAAAGCTTAATTTATACATAAATAATTCTGAGGAAGAAAATAACCCCTTAAACTGAAAAAAACAGCAACAACCAAAGAACGAAGAAAAACAAAACTAAATAATTTTCAAATATAAAGAAATAATTTTCTAAGACTGACGTGCTGCCTACTGCACTAAGGAGGCAGGTTAAAAATTTTAAATAATAATTTTTACATTATAATTAAGAAATCTAAATTTTCTTAAATTATAAAAGCATTTGTTTCTTATTTATATTTATAGTGCATTAGACAGAAGTTTAAATTTATTTTAATTTTTTTATTAAATCATAATTGTGTACATTAGTGCATTTATAGGGTACAATGTGCTGGTTTTATACACAATTTGAAATATAACAAACTGATTAACATAGCCTTCACCGCACTTTCTTAATTATTGTATTAAGACCTTTATACTCTACCCTTAATGGATTTGACATGAAGTTTGAATTTATATATTTAAAAAGTAGATGCTATTTCTAATGTCACACAGACTACATATTTTTCATTTGCTTATTCACATGGTAACAATTTGATCATCCAACATGAATTTTACAGCAAATTATAATCATCCCTTAGAATCCAAGACCTCCAGTAGACAACAGATCCACAGATACTCAAGTCCCGATATAAAATGATATAGTATTTGCATATGTTAACACTAAGAATACAGACCCCGAAATGCAGGCCTAGAAAAAAAAGGTCTTCTCTGATCTTCTTCCTTCACCTTGCCTGTCAGCCCCATTCTTCTCGGAGGCTAGCCATAGAAAGTAGAATTCTTCTTCCCCAAGGAAGGTCATAAAAGACAAACCTTTTTCCCCCAAAGCCAATCATACAACCTATAATTATCCTGTATATACACTGGCTATAAAAAATTATTTGGCCTACCTTGTTCGACCGTAGAACATACGGGCCTCCCCCCGCGCCCTCCCCCCACCCACTCAGTCAGTCCCATCAAGATGAAGCTTTTGTCATCTCAGTCTTGTGTGTTTCATGCTGTGGCAACAGACTCTCGTTATCTCAGTCGATCTTTTATTCTAAACACTTGCCTTATTTATATTTAAAAAAAATTAAATTAAAAAGAATTATGCATACAAGTGTCATGCCTTGCCTTAATTTTTTTTTTTTTTTTTTTTTTTGAGGGAGGCCAAGGCAGGTGAATTGCCTGAGAGCCTTAAAAATTTCCTTTACAATATTAAAGAACAAAAATCTGACATTTAAAAAAAAGGTTATAAATTTTGTATGCTGTCCCTGCAGAACTAATTATTCCTATGGGAATAAAAGCCAAGGCCAGGCTAGTTTGTGATCTAGTGGTTTCTAGCCGTTAGGATTTTCTCTCTTACCACTGCAGCCTGGGTTCAGTATCAGCTGGGGAACGAATCTGTGTTGGTTTGAAAGTCATGTAACGTCTAACTTTTTGAGGTAATCCTTTATTATTGACTCCTTTATTTTCTGTAGACAGTCTTTGCTTTCCTGTCTTATTCTGTCTGTGGGGGTCACAGGAGCCTTTTGGTCTGTGTGTGCAGATGGTCAGCTGAGTATCTGATATCCTAGAAAGTATGGCCAGAGAAAAATGAGGATCGTACCCACTTACGACTAACAAAACTCTTTTCTCTGAGCTGTCTTCATAGAGGGTCTTGCAAAAAACGGTTTTCCACTTTTTTGGAGATAATTGTATACGTCCTTGGTTAAGGCTTATTAGTTCCACTGGGAAGGATACTTTTAGTTTAAAATGTTCAACAAACAGAAATATCGGCTATTTGTCCTGGCTAAATAAGAAATTTGAAGGATTAAAAAAAAAACAAAAAACAAAAAAAAGAAACTCCAGTAAAAAATCAACTTAGTGAAAACTGATTTAGGCTATAGACATAGATATACATATATATATGTGTGTGTGCACATATAATATACTTTTTTAAGGTCTCTGCTCTTTCTTTACAAAAATTTTGTAGTCATCTAAAATCCTCTTTAAAACCCTGGTGGTGACCACTTCTCTCTCTTCCTATTTAATTCTGTCTCATCCTTTTGCCACTCTTAATATCATATAAAGGGATCTAAAAATATTTTTCTAACGGCTTTGGATTTCTTAAGGAAAACAGAACAGATGCCACAGACATTTTTGCAGGTGGGGTGAAACTTCTGTTTTTCCTCATGGAACCTCAAGAATTGTAAGTAGATAGATTACTCTCGGGATGTTTTTGGTGTTTTCTCTCTTTTGTTTTACATTGTCTACTCTCTTTGACTGTTAAGAGCTCCAGAATTTTCTTTGTATTTTCAGAAAATTTGAAGTTGGTGTGTGCAATGGCCAGGTAAGGATGACAGAGTTAGATGTTGCTGACTCTGAAATGTTAGAGAGAAATGTCTTAGAAAGTGCACTATAAAAGCACTGCAGAGAGGGGGCCCATCGCATACTTCTCCTTTGCAGACCCAGGATTCAGTGTGGGCTCCACCCTGAGCTCAGTGGTTCGGTTATAAACCAAAGTAAATTCAAAGCTCCCTGTCTACATGAACTTGATCTCCTTACAGAATGCTATGGTAAATTTCCAGGAAGCCATCCATTTTTACTCTTCCTCTAGAAAGCCCAAACTCGTTTTTCAAAACGGGCTTGAATTTTTGCTTTTTCCCTCTCTGTTATTCGAGATGTCAGTTGCTATTTTGCTTCCTTCAAGACTCAGGGAGAGCTGTGGCTGTGTGGGAGTTAGGAGGTAAGAGGACTTTGACCCGCCCCATCCTCAGTGGCCTGGTGTGATGCCTGATGGACTTCAAGTTTTGCCAGTGTCATGGTTATAGTTTTGAGGTCAAGGCTGTGGGTGTTGGTCTGTGTCTGTTGATGTGTACGTTTACCCATGTCTCTGTCTATTGTCTTTGATACTCAGTAATGAGTACTCAGGCATGGAAGTAAATAAGCTCCAGGACTTTTCAAGTTCATGTGACTTTAGTAACATTTGGTAAATACAGTTTTAAAATTGGTGATAAAATCAAACAGACACATTTTAAATTTTAATTCAGATATTTTCACCTGAACCCTCGGTAAAGCTGCTTTATATTATCTGGTTAATGTAGTATTTTAACTTCATTAATTTTCTGACCAACTTTTGTCTGGATTTGCACTTTTAAGCCATGGTGAAGCCTAGCACTGGATATTGTCCTTTGCTCTGGATTCTGCATCTGATACCATTAAAATTGATTCCTTTCTATACTTTTTTTAAAAATAAGAGTTTTTAAGAGTTAGTAATGCATATAATTAAAACCAAGAGATATAACAGCAAAATGTATAAGAAAAAATAGAATTTTTTTCTGTTGAAAAAAGACAAATGTCATAAGAAGGCATAGAAATATGGTTTTTGTTACGGGAAAGGAATTTTGCCAACTTTAAAGATTTGGGAGAATTGTTTGGCAATAAAGAAACAAAAAGAATGATGAATAAACTGAATGCAATAAATAGATGAATAAAAAAGACAAAGCAGGAAAAGCAGAAAGGCTATAAATCATCTACAGAAATCTTACCTTGTGGTCAAAGCTGATTATTAAACAGACTTCTTGTTAAGGTTTTATTAAAATTAACTTTAACATAAATAATACACTGACACAAGGATAAAATTTGTTTTTCTCTTTTAAATAAGATTTTCAGGTAATGAGATATAGTAAATATTTTTACCTTTTGCATAAATGAAAAAAAGGGAAAGACAGAGGGGAGAAAAAAATGGATATAGATTTTGTTTGTTTTGTGGGCTTTTTATTAGATTTTATAAACCTTTGAGAAAATGAGCCACGTCTCTATCAAAGAGGAAAGCTTTTTGTTTTTTGAGATCTTTGAATTATCACTTTGGTGAAATGAATGGTTTATTTTATAGTGCCTTATGATTCTGTTTTGTGTTATCAGGTATTTTCAACCTTCGATATTTGACAAGCTTTTCAAAATGAAGATTTCAATTTATCTCAAACTAAGTTTTGTTAGTAGCACTCTTAAAAGTCCAAGAGACACATGTTAGACTCATCTGTTATGTTAAAGATATACAGGAAACACTGTCAAATATAAAATGATGTTTAATATTCTTTGATTTATATTTGTGTAAATGTGCTATTATTATATATTTTAAAATTGTATGTGAAATTCCTAATTTAGGATATTGTTTGAAATATATTTTCTGTAATAATTATGATGATTATGTTAAATTATTGAATGGCACAGAAATAACCAAATTTCCTTGTCAATTGTGTCCTTAACCAAGGCTATCTCAAGAGTTTTTGTCATCCACAGAAAAATGGAATGTTTGATTCTTATCAAAAAGTGGTTGTTAAATGGCTACAGTCCAAAATTTACATCCTCAAGGAAATGTAATGAAACAATTTAGATGATACCCTTGAAAACAGATTTCTGATAATTTTGGAGTTTATATTGTTGGACAAAAAGAAAAACCTCCAAGACTATAATTAAAACTTTGGTACGTTCTGGAGTTTTGCTAACTTAACCTGAAACAGAATAAGAATTAATGACGTGGGACTGAATTAATAGAAGAATGAAATAATTTTTCATGACTGTTTTGTCTAAAATGTTGCTAAATCTTTTGTTTCCAGGGTCAAGAAAACTCTTTTTAAATTTTTTTTTTTAGCTGGTTATAGTTTACAACAAATTGGTTAAGTCTACTTCTGTATGCAAATTTGAAGCATTTATTTATTTGTCTCCACTTGATTTCTCTGGAATTTTAAAAGAATGTATGAGTATTCTTAATTTATGCTGATATTCTTATTTGCATAAATACAATAAAAATCTCTGTTCTTTTATAATAGGAGACAATCAGAGACACTGGTTAGTTTGCCAAGGCTTTGACTGGAATGCTATATGTTCACATATGTCCAGAGTGCTTTGAAGAATTATGGCTGACTTTACATAGATGATTTAAAAAAAAAAAAAAAAATCATTGGAAAGACTGGCCTGCTACCTTGTACAAGTTCCCTGACCTGCAGTAAGTAAAGAAATATCATTTTCTTAGAGGCACAGGAACCTCACATTGCTTTGAGGATCTCAGCAAAAGAGGAGTTCACCCATGTCACACAGGTATACGATGAGGTCTAGTAAATCTTTGGCTTGGCTAACTAGGAGATACATTTAACAGTCTAATAGATGCTCCATCTAAAAATTCTAGCAAAGCCAATTTAAAAATAGTTGATATGGTCAATAATTATTCATGATGCACTTTGTGCAAATGACCAAGCCAAGTATAATCAGACTAAAACTTTCTTGGCAAATAAATTTATCCTACACTGATTCGTGTTTAGTAGAAATGGAGATCTGGAAAGCGAAAAATATGTGTTTCTAAAAAATCTATAGTAAACCTATTATTTGAGTTTGGGCATGTCCATTATTTTCAAATTTCATTATTTGCCTACAGTTTGAACTGGATCCTGAATTCTTTTCTGGCTACTAGTCCAAACAGATGTTTTTAAAATGTTTATTGCATTTTATGATATGAAAACACTAGAAATTAAAATCCTTTTTTTTTTCTTTCTTTTTTTTTTTTTTCAGAAGCCCTACAAACTAAAGCTAGAAAACTTGATCTAAACTTTGAGGAAAACGATGGTAGGAACTTAGTATATGAACAGTTCAGACTTGTTCATATATAGACAACTCATAGTTTACTGAAACCCATGATACCAACCGCCAGCCAGGAGGAGCATCTGTTCAGTTGCCACTGTTTGCTTGTGCATTATATGAAGAGGATTTGAGTCCAACATCTAAATTCTCAACATCTAAAGATCTTAGATGCTTTTGGACCCCCAAATTTTATAGTTTACTCTAACCACTGACCTTTGTTTGTCTTTTGTTGCCATAGAAAAGCCTCTTGCTAAATATCTGATTACTCAAATCATACAGAGAGAGGCCCAGACTTTAGAAGCGAAGACTTTTCACATGGAAAGCCTCCTGCTGCACCAGCGCCTGAGAGGAGACCCAGCTGTTAACCATGTAACAGAACCGTTGTATTTGCAGGAGCTGAGACACGGGCTTCATGGTTTATAAAATGGCTCATGAAAGAATCCATCAACCTAATTTCTGGACTGAAAACTTCTTACAGAAGTCTCATGCTGGGGAATGTTGGGGCTCAGAAAGAATACCCCAAAATGAAGGCTTCAGAAACAAAAGGTTTCCTCAGACTCCCCCTTGCCCTCCTGCCTGTTAACCCCATTCCACCTTGAGGCCAGCCACAGAAATTCGAATCCCTCTTCTCCAAAAAGGGTCAGAAAATCCAGAATCACTTTTTCCAAAATCTAGCCACAAAAACTAAAATCATTCAGTATAAAAAGAGACCATAAAGAAATTATTCCACTTACTTTGTTTGACGGCAGGTCATCATGCCTCTGTTCCAGGGAGGGTCCTGATCCACGTCCAGAAGAAGATATGCATGTTCAGGTGGCCAGGAAGGAGCTGGACAGGCCTTGCTGGGTTTCCTGATTCACTCTCTGAGCATTTTCATGCTGCTTGTCCAATCGTGTTTCCATGGGTGCTCATTATTGTGGAACCTAAACATAAAAAGGAAAATTGCCCAACCGGAAAGCTCCCTTGTATACACATTAAGTCAATTTCCCAACTTTTTTTCCTGTTAATCAATGTGGCTCATTTCAGTGATTTCTGAGAGCAGCTCTGGGATCAAAGGCCTTGGTCCCTCCCTACATGATAAACTATGCACGTCCCCTAGTTTAGAATCATCTTTAGATTACATAAACCATCTAATTCCATATAAATACTATGCAGAGAGTTGCACTGTATTGTTTAGAAAATAATGAGAAAGGAAAAAGTCTGTATATATTCAATGCAGTTGTAATATTTTCAAATAATTTCAACCTGTGATGGGTAGAATCCACGGATTGGGAACCCACCTATGCAGAGGGCCAACCATGTTTACTCATCTAGGCTTATTTTCCCATTTCTAAAAAGTAAAAATTTTATATAGCATTTGGGGTAGTTACAAGACATGTCATGTGATAGCAAACCATATTTCTTGCATAATCATAATTTATTCCTCTTATTTAACTTTAACATAATTTATAGTCCTTATTCAACTTCCTATTTTCCATTCTTGAGGCAAATATTGTGTTATCCTCTGTTCTTCCACCTTCTATTTGTTAATCAACCAAACATAAAACTCTCAGGTGGTGCTGAGTGCAAGCAGGCATTGCCAGAAGCAGACAGGCAATTGATTTGATAATTGTTGGTTTTGGAGCAGGGTGAGTCTGGCACTTCTGAGGACCTTTTGCAGCCAAACTGTCTTGGCTCCCTGGGCAACATAAACTCCCAGGCCAATAAGAGAAACCTTCTGAGTCAAATAAATCACTTGAAATGGCACAAAAACAAGAGTTCTTTTTCACGTCTCATTCCCCAAATGTGCTGATCTTCTGTCACCAACGGCATTCTCTATCTTGTGGCCACAGGTGACAGAGGGGAATTTAAAGACTACTGTGGGGTTATAAACTGCTACCCACTTCCTTAGGCAAAAATATAATGTCAAACAAAGAGAGTGCAAAATGACAAAGAACCACCTTGACAATAGTTTTTCTCATTTAATTTAGGTTTCATCTCAATGAATCTCAGTAGGAATATTTATAAACTTCCTTTGATGTTTCCCTAAAAGTTATATTCACTAATACACATTAGAACAATACATGATTTAAAAGCCACATGATTAATTGGAACATCAGCACTGGTTTGGATTAAAATAATTTCACTTTTTTAATTCACAATGTGAGTCAAGAATAAATGTTTAAAAAATATGTTTCTTCAAAAATTTGTGCAGCTTTAATACGCTTGTTGATATTTTTCCTGAAATTTTATTGGAATCAAAACGTCCATGTTTCTGAATAAATATGGACAATCCTTGGCAGAATTGTTAAGTGTAGGTCTGTTGAATACTAGGTAGGTGTTCCTGCCTTAAAAGTTGAAGAATTACATCAAAAGAAAATTAATTATGTGCAGTTTAGTTTCAGAGACAGATTTATGTTTTAAACACGGGCTCATTAAAACTCTGTTGAACTGAATTAATTTCTTATTTTTATATCAAGGAATTAATTCTCTTGAACTATATTAATTTTACTATTAAATTATTTCCCACCTTCCAAATGACTGAACAGACATAACAATTGTCTATGTCTTTACCATTAGAGTCAAAAAGTCCTACACACAGAATTAGAAAATTCCCTTTCATAATAGCTCCATGACTTTGTAGAAGACAGTTGTCCTGAGCTTTGGTGTCAATGATGATAGCTCCTTATTCCTCATCAGGGTTGTAGTGATTATTATCCCAAATGGGATTTTAAGTCATTGGAATAAAGACTAACGTGAAGATAATGCAATTCTACTTGAAAATGTTGGAAAGCCCCTTCAAACTTGATTAACAGTTAATTTGTAATACTATTTATTTTTATAAATCTTTGTATTTTTTGCCTCTGTCTCCAGCTTCTTTGTCAACCTCTCCAGACATCTGTAACATTCAAATTTTTTAGTAGAGACATGAGCATAATGCTAACTTCCGACAGATGGAAAAATTAGACTTTTTTATGGGCAGATGATTACCTCAGAACAAATATTTTTAATATTGCTATGCTGTATTTTAACATCCTAACTAAAAATACCTATACTTTTTAACAGTTCTTTTTAAAAGTTTGTAAATGTTTTTATTCTCTGGTACAGTGACAGCTGTACATTTGCTTTTACATGGGGACAACAATAAATATTGTTTTGTTTTATTTTCCAAGAAAAATGATCTATGATTGTACAATTGTGGGGAGGCAGATTAATTTTTTTTTTTTTTAGAACATTGGTACTTTAATTATCCTCGAAGTAGAATTAAAGCATCACATGAAAGTCACAGTTGTAATGATCACCTGGAGGGATTAGAAATAAAAACAATTGCAAGAACCGTCCACAAGCTGTGCAGTGGTTCAATCCGTGATGCCATTCCATTAACTAGAACTTAAAGAGAGTAATTTATGGCAGGAAGAACTCAAGTTCAAACAACTATATATACAGTGAGAATGTGTTTGTGACATCAGAAAAATGATGCCGATCAGACTGAAAAGAGCTGAAAGCTCAGAGCTCATAGTCATGGCCTGAACACTAGTATCAAATGCAGTTGGGGAGGGGAGGGACGTGGAATGCAGACTTGCGAACGATATCTTTCATAAAAATGCTATCACGTGAGGAAAGCACAGCATGGAGATCAAACCTTAAGGAAACTCAGACATGTAAACACAAGCATGAAAGAGAAGGGGTAGGAAGGAATAACTAGAAGGGTCAGGCAAAAAGTGAATACTGTTAGAGTAATAAAAAAAAAAAAAATGGATGCAGAAAGGAGAGTGATCAGCAGAGAATAATATATTTTAGACACTAAATACAAATTGAACAGATGCAAATTGATTCTACATTTAACTGGGACAGTAGAGTAATTTGTGTGTCCAAGATACTGGGCAAGAAAGTTGAAAGAAAGCTACATTTTAAATGACTGAACAGAAAGAACTTCTAGAATGGATAAATGAAAAGAGCCCATAGAACTTGCATTTTTGCTGCCAAAGGAGCCTGATTTCATTTGATACAGGAGCTTGGAAGTATCTATGCCAGGGAACACTATTGCAAACAACAGAAAAAAAATTCCTGAACAATAGCAAACAGTCTGACAGGACCAACCTCATACTTAGATTTAGCTGCATACAGTTTGGGACAAGTAACAGATTAGCAGAAGAGCTGGAAATTTAACAGGAAGTTCTGGAACCAGACAGGCATAGAAAGCCTTGGTAAACTTTCACACATACCCCAGTAATCTGGAATGCTATACAACTGTGCAAGGTCCTGGGCACACTCAGGAAGGATTGTAGAAAGCCTTACTTGCCTATTTATTTCTGGAAACTATGAGGCCTTAAGCATTCAGAAACTAAAGGTTGGGGAAGAACTGAAAAAACATTCAACTTTGAATGTGTTCACAAACTATGTATAGAAAATATTAAAAGACTACTGGCTTGATGCTTTTAAGTACAACTGCTCATCAATTAGTGGCTCACTCCTCTGCCATGCCGACCCACGAGGAGACCCCAGGGAGTCAGGCATGAAATAGTTTTAAACAAAATAAGCCAATTCAGCCACAGAAGCACAGATGCTTCATGTTCTCACTCATATGTGCAAGCTAACAACATTCATCTCATAGACATAGTAGAAAGATGGTTACTAGAGGTTTGGAAAAAGTAAAGGAAAGGGGAAGGAGATAAGGAGAGAAGACTGAAAGGATATAAAATTGCAGCTAGATAAGAAGAATAATTTTTAGTGTTTATGGCACTGTAGGGTGACTATAGTTAACAAAAATTTATTGTATATTTTCACATAGGATTTTTAATGTTATTAACACAAAGAAATAATAAATATTTGAGGTGATGACTATATTAAGTACCTGGATTTAGTCTTTATACATTGTACAAATGTATCAAAATGCGATACTGTACCCCATAAATATGTACAACTATTGTGTCAATTAAAAAATAATCACACAGAATTAAACTCAGCAGAGATATCAGTGAGCATTCATTTGGGGGAAGACAGATTCTGTTGAATCAGTTCAAACAAATAAGCAAAACAAAATAAGGGTTGAATGTAATGTAGGGTTGTAACAATATGTTACCAAAAATGTCTAATTTTCAACAAAAAAGAATGAAATATGCAAAGAAATAACAATAGCAAAAGTGGAACTTATGCCCTTGGGGAAAAATCAGTAACTAGACTTGGTCTTCAAGTGTCAGTGATGAGTAATTTAGTAGAGAAAAATTGAAAGATGATATCGTAAAGATGTTTTCAGGACTAATAGACAGTATGTGTGGGGAGTAAAGATATGTATGACATTAATAACTTATCAATAAAATAAAATTTATTAAATAAAATCTCTGGAATTAGAGCAAAATAATTATAATAAAAATCACCATAGCTTGACACAAGATTTGATATGATCAAAAAATATCAGTAACTGTGAAGATAGAGCAAAAGGGATAATCCAAGGTGAGAAAAGAGAGGAAAAAATGAGGAAATATAAGCAAAATCTTAGATACCTGGGGCTCACCACCAAACTTACCAATAAACGTGCAGTGAGGGTCCTATACAAGGAGAGAGAGAAAAAGGGTAGAAAAGAGTATTTAAAGTGATGGCCAACCTCTTCTTATATTTTACAAAAAAAAAAAATTAATTCACACTTTCAAAAAACTCCACAGATTTCTGATTACTATCCAGTATCCACTATCCAGTTTCCATTTTCTATAAAAAGCCATTTGACAATTCTACAGTTCTGGAAATTGTTTAAGATTCCTAGTAGGCCAAATTAAGACTCAAAAATATTACCAGTATAGGATTTTTCTTTTTTGTAGAAATTAACTCTATGCAATATCACCTCCTAAAGGCACCACCAGTCCTTCTACCATCTGCTTTGGTTGAATAGCCTTTCTCACAGGAGAGATATGAACGGACTTTAACTGGTACAGTTAGCTGGAATTAACCTAATTTTAAAATCTAGAAACTCTATGGACTGGGTTGCCTTAACGAAAGCTGGAAAATGGATTTTACTTGGGAAGTAGTTAGCTGAAATTCTGCAGGACCCAGGACGACTAGGCCAGTTGTAGGAAATACAGAGCTCATACATTTAAGACACTGGTTGGCCATTCACAAGGATCCTAACTTTTACATAAGGCCTAGGGTTCCAGAAGTGAGCACTCCAAGGAAAAAGGCAGAAAATCTGCCTGATTTCCTATGGCATGGACTCAAAATTCACAAAATGTCATTTTCATTACACTCTTTTGGTTAAAGCAGACACAGGGCCCCTCAGATTCAAGGCAGGGGTGACACATCCCCCATTCAATAAAGTGAGTGTCAACAAATTAGCAGCCATGTTTTAAAAACACCATAGTCTGCCCTCTGACTTCAGGGGATTTACCGTATATATTCAAGTATAAGCCGACCCGAGTATAAGCCAACCCCATTAATTTTACCCTAAAAACTGGGAAAACTTAGTGACTCGAGTATAAGCCGAGGTGGAAAATGCAGCAGCCACTGGTAAATTTCAAAAATAAAAATATATACCCAAAACAATTACAATAATTGAGGAATCAGTAGGTTAAAT